>JBBGZY010001835.1:0-217500 GCA_037952925.1 Lithobates clamitans
TTGTTGGCCAACAATCACGAACGTAGTGACGTACTAGACGTACTACGTGGTTTTTCAACTCTTTAGCGCCACCCTTTGGGCTCCTTCTACTAATTTCGTGTTAGTAGAAATTAGATGAGTGTTGATTCGCGCTTTTCTTTTAGCGCTTTTCATTTCGCACTTTTCATTTCATGCTTTTCAGTTAGTTTCTGAACAGCTGTTCGTCAACCAGACATGTTGCTGAATCGGAGGAGATACAGTGTTATTTATTTTTGGCCTTGGAGTTATTGCTTTGACATTATTTTTTTGGTTGAATAATGATTTGATTTTGTATATATCTATATTTTTGGATTCATAGAATGCACTTTTTGGTTAAGTTCTATTGGCAGATAGCATGTCTAATTTTATTTGTTTTCTTTTTTTAATGCACAATAAAAAAAAAAAAAATGTGGAGAATAATACTTGGCTATGTGTTTCACTTCAAAATGACAGTTTGGGAGTAGGCAGTTACATTAAAAAAAAATACAATGTAAAATTGACAAGGGACACCAACATAGTTGTATCTTTCATCTTAAAAACTACGGGATAATGGTGTTGTGGTAACTTTCCCAAAAAAATAAATTAATATTATTATTCTTGATATCGCTAGAAAAAAAAGCCTTTGAAAATTCATTTGCAATAACTCCATCAGTATCACCAGCAAAGCAGCTTCATTATTATCCTATTAAAGAAGAAGAGAATTGTGCGCTGCATTTGGAGATTTCATAATTTGCCACGTCACGAATGTTAATTCTCCATTACGAACGCTAGTTTACAAGACCGACCGCTTCTGGCTCGTCCTTGCTCCTGAGCATGCGTGCTTGTACTTTGGACTTTTGTCCGACGGACTTGTGTACACATGATCGGAAAATCCAACAACAGAAATTTGTCTGCGGAAAATTTTAAAACCTGCCATCCAACATTTGTTCGGCGGAAAATCCGACAATTGTCTGATGGAGCGTACACATGGTCGGATTTTCCGCCAACAGCCTGACATCACACATTTCCCCTCGGAAAATCCGATTGTGTGTACGAGGCTTAAGCCGTTGCGGTAACACGCCATACACATGTTGCAGTGTCATTTATTTTGAATGGCCTATGAATGTACCTTTACAAGAGACTTATAATGGGTATAATGCACTCATTTTGGTTGCTGCATAGGGCATTGCAGAGTGAACAGGCTTTAAATAATCAAGCATATAGCAGATTTTATAGTAAGGGCCGGTTCACACCAGAGCTATTGTGGCGCTTTCGTAGCCAAAAAACAACATTAAGGGAGATAAAATTGGAGGGAATTGTGTTGCTCACACCTATGCACCGCAGAGCTGTGCAATGCGCTAAAATGATGCATGCATACATTTTGTGCTGTGCAGTGCATTGCTTAAGCAACACTATCAACCTAACAACAGCCCCATAATAGATTTACTGCTACAGGGCGGCCTTTCTGTGCAGAATCTCGTATATATACATGATTCTGCACTTCCACCTAGGGGACGTGCACGCCCCTTCTGCAGGGATTAGTCACAGCAGAAACTGATCAGCGGGTTCCAGCCAATGGATGTCCACCGACACCTACCGATCGTCAGGAAGACACACAGGACAGAGCTGTGCTTATGTAAACAAGGCAGAGCTCTGTTCTGACAGGGGAAGTGATGGATTTAAAATCCATCACTTCCCCTAGTAAAAGCATCACGCACAGTACACAAAAACATTGGCTAGGCACACATTTAAACCTTTGATCACGGATGTTTAACCCCTTCCTAGCCAGTGCCATTAAAACAGCGACAGTGCATATATATTTAGCACTGATTACCGTATTAGTTTCATTGGTTCCCATAAAGTGTCAAAAGTGTCAGTTAGTGGTCGCTAAGTCGCTAATCACCGCCATTACTAGTATAAAAGCACCCTCCTGTCTCCCTGCCCCCCTCCTGTCTCCCTGCCCCCTGCTAACACACTGCCCCCACTTGTCCCACTGCTCCCCTCCTGTCCCACTTCCCCCTCCTGTGGTAGGAAGAGATGCGACTGGAAGAGGAGGAGGACATGTGATGGATGAGATGGGACTGTGGGAGGAAAGGGATGGAGGAGATGGGACAGGAGGAGGAGGAGGACATGGGATAGAAGAGATGGGACTGTGGGAGGAAAGGGATGGAGGAGATGGGACAGGAGGAGGACATGGGATAGAAGAGATGGGACTGTGGGAGGAAAGGGATGGAGGAGATGGAACAGGAGGAGGAGGACATGGGATAGAAGAGATGGGACTGTGGGAGGAAAGGGATGGAGGAGATGGAACTTGAGTAGGAGTACATGGGGTGGAGAAGATGAGACTGGTGAAAAAGGAGGATGTGGGATGAAGGAGATTGAACTGGAGTAGGAGTACATGGGGTGGAGGAGATGGAACTGCAGAAGGAGGAGGAGGATGTGGGATGGAGGAGATGGAACTGAAGTAGGAGCACATGGGATGGAGGAGATGGGACTGGAGGAGGAATGGGATGGAGGAGGAGAAGGAGGAGAACATGGGGTGGAGGAGATGGAACTGGGAGTGGATTTGGGATGGAGTAAATGGGACTGGAGTTGGCAGTACATGGGATGGAGGAAATGGGACTGCAGGAGGACAGGGATGTGGGATGGAAGAGATGGGACTTGAGGAGGAGGAGGATGTGGGATGGAGGAGATGGGACTGGAGTAGGAGTACATGGGATGGAAGAGATGAGATTGCAGGAGGATGAGGAGGACATAGGATGGAGAAGGAGGAGGACATGGGATTGGCCTTTGTGAAATGGCGAGTGGGTGGATTTTGTGGGACAGTCAATGAGCGGGCACTGTGGAATGTTGGTGGTCATGCCCGGGGGCGCCCAGGACTAAAGCTGTGTAAGGGGCCCCACAATTTCTGATGGCTGCTCTGACCATTGGCTTGGTTCACACTCAACAGTGATGATGCACCTGACCCCTGCACTGTGTGTTATGTATTCCTGACCCCCTGCACTCATTGCATTGCATTACATACCCCTGTGCTCTGTGCATTACATTCCCCTGACCCCTGTGCTTTATATACTGCACTCTGTACATTGTGTACTCTTGACTCCTGCACTCTTTGCATTACATACCCCTGACCCCTGTGCTCTGTGCATTATATACCCCTGCACCCTGTGCATTACATACCTCTGACCCCTGCACTCTGTGCATTACATCCCCCTGACCCCTGTGCTTTATATACTGCACTCTGTATATTGTGTACTCCTGATCCCTGCACTCTGTGCATTACACCCCCCCTGACCCCTGAGCTTTATATACTGTACTCTGTACGTTATGTACTCCTGACCCCTGCACTCTGTGCATTACATATTACTGACCCCTGCACTCTGTGCATTACATATTACTGACCCCTGCACTCTTTGCATTAGATACTCCCAACTACTGCCCTTTGTGTGTTATGTACCCCTGACCCCTGCTCTCTATGATGACATCACTAGGCCTAAAATAAGGTATGCAATTAATACAGAAATGTTTTCTTAAAATAATAATTAGCATATTCATGGGGGAAAAGGAGGAACGAGGGAAGTCAAAATATAAGCAGTTAAATGTCAGCTTTAATTTAATATTTTTAATTGAATTGAATTTAATCTTTTACCACTTCCATCAGCTCATTCCCCACAGTTACAACCTTTTGTACCCCCTGCCTCACCCTATTAGATTGTAAGCTCTTCTGAGCAGGGTCCTCTTAATGGTCTTATATTTTATTGTATTATAACTGTATTGTCTCCCTTTTATATTGTAAAGCGATGCGTAAACTGTTGGCGCTATATAAATCCTGTATAATAATAATTATAATAATAATATGTCAAAATATCATCAATCAACATTCTGCTTATTCATACCAGTCTACTTTCCTATGGAGCTTGCAGTCTAATGTCCACGTCATCAGTAGAGCCAATTTACATAGTAGACAATGAATAGAATATACTTCAAGATTGTAGGAAGTATCTGGAGCAAGGCTACACAAACACAGAGAGTACATACCCATCTCAGTGCTGCCAGGCTATTTACACATCACATAATATTCTGGGACATACAGTAATTAGCAAAGTAAAGAAGCATTTAGGGCTCCTTTACACCAGATTAACTCAAATGCATTTTTAAACCCCTTCCCATCCAGCTCTGGCAACCCTTTATTAGGGTCTTTATGCCCGGGGGGGTGGGAAGGATCAGGAGTCATGTGACCACTGTGATTGAACCTGTCCTGCCAGCTACCAAACTGAGATCTGTTTGACAGCTCGGTCCCTGTGCTGGGAGTGCGCATTGGGCGAGCTCTCTCAGCACAGAAACCTTGGTGTAACCATTGATGCATATGAACAGTGTGTGTGCAATAAAACTTACCTTTTTACCACCACACGTGTGTGTTGAACTGGTGGCAAGAAGTTCAACACAGTACGAATGCATATAAAAAAAAAATTATTTCAATGACCCTAATTGACACCATTGTAAAAATGTTATGTGCATTCTTTTTAAAAAAAGTACACCGTGATGCACTCTTCCACATGCAAACACATCAGATTGCATGTGAACGCACTGCAAACGCATTAAATAACATCAAATAATTACTAAACAGAAGGAATATACCAATTCCTGCAAATGCATTACAAATGCATTAGGGGATTGTGATGTGAATGAGCCCTATGGCTAGGTTCACATTGTGTGATGTGGGAGCACACAGGATTTTGCACAAAAATGCACATCGCTTTTGCAGGAGCACAGTGGTGCCATTAATTCGTAATTGCACACCAACGCACCTTGCTAACACGTATGCGGAATTGTGCACCAAAACGTATAATAATAAAGAATTGTGTTTTCGTGTGGCACCATTTAAAAAATGGTGTTTGCACTTCTCTTGTGCGATTTTTTTTTAGCTGCCCTAAATGTGACACACAAAACACAAACTGTTGCACCTGCATAGGTGTTAATGAAGCCTTAAAGTGGTTCTAAAGGCAGAAGGTGTTTTTTACCGTAATGCATTCTATTAAGGTAAAAAACCTTCTGGGTGCAGCTGCCCCCACTATGCTTACCTGAGCCCCATCTCGATCCAGCGATGTGCATGAGAACAGAGGCTCTCTCTCTCCTCATTGGCTCACACAGCAGAGGGAGCCATTGGCTCCTGCTGCTGTCAATCACAGCCAGTGAGCCAATGGGGAGAGAGCGGGGGAGGGGCCAAGCCATGCTCTGTGTGTGAGTGGTCAATGTCCATTCACAGGAGCACAGCTCGGGAGTGAGCCTGCTCGAGGGTCTACCATAGCAAGAGGCTTGCTATTGGGGGCACTTGGCAGTGGGGAGGAGCCAGGACCATTGGCCGGGAACCCAAAAAGAAAAAAAGAAGAGGATCGGGGCTGCTCTGTGCAAAACCTTTTGCACAGAGCAGGTAAGTATAATGTGTTTGTTAAAGTGTTTGCTAAAAAAAAAATTCAGATCCTGGTCCCTTAAAGCAGATTAAACAGCACAGTGCTGCCCCCCTCTAAACTGTAACAAACCTCCCTGAACCTGCCACTTCCTGTATCTTTCCTCTCTCTTTACTGACCACAAAAATCAGGGCTGCTGAGCCCTGACCACTGTGGTCAGAGTGCATCTCTCCGTCATACGCAGCTGTCCTCTCTGATCTCCTCTCACCCCCTCCTCCTTGCCTGTCAGCTCCCTCTCTGTGTCTCTGTCTCTGCCCCCCCCGGCTATTAAGAATAAAAAACCTACAATGGTCTCTGCCAGCCCATCTATTAGAGCCTGGCATACCACACTATGTAAGTCATTTCTAAAAACGAGCGTTGTAAATACCTATTTAGATATATCTTCAGGCCAGTCACGTGACTTTACCAGTCAGAGACAGGGCTTCTGCGGGAGGCCACGTGATCTCCCCGGCTGACGTCAGAGGGAGATCCCAGCCCTTCCTGCAGAAGCCATGTATCGGACCTGTAAAGCATCCACGAGTCACGTGACTGGCCTGAAGATAGCTCTAAATAGGTATTTACAATGCTCGTTTTTAGAAATGACTTACATAGTGTGGTATGCCAGGCTCCAATAGAGGGGCTGGCATTAATTAAGAATTTTAACTTAAACACTTTAATTTTTTTCTAAAATTACAACCTTGAGAATCACAATAAGAACCTTCTTCCTTTGTCGCAGCACAAAAATCCACTGTGTCGGCTGGTATCAAACAGTAGGGGGAGCAGTGATGTCATGCCCTGTCATTCATGTGACAATGCTGAAAACTAGTGATTGGCTGCTAGACCCAAACACTGTCACATGAAAGGAGGGCACATGCGCCCCCTATACCTGGAAGCATGGGCATTGTAGCCATCTGCCACGGAGAATGGAGTGGCGGGGAATGCTGGCAAGGTGGCTATCAGTGGGTTTGGGGGTCCCTTTTACAAAGGCATTGTCACTTTGCTCTGAGTGGGCAGGTGACAGCGTGTCTTTAAGGTGGTTTTACATTAAATTCTGGTATAGCCACTTCCCGTCCACAGGATGTACTCGTACGTTCTTGGATGGGAAGGGTGATATCGCGGTCATCACAGAAGCTGCTGTTACTTAATCGGTTGCTGTGTCATTCCTGATGTTTCTGTATCTGGAGTCTTTAGGTCAGTGATGGTGAACCTTGGCACCCCAGATGTTTTGGAACTACATTTCCCATGATGCTCAACTACACTGGAGAGTGCATGAGCATCATGGGAAATGTAGTTCCAAAACATCTGGGGTGTCAAGGTTCGCCACCACTGCTTTAGGGTGTATATACTGCTACCTGAAAAAAAACATTCTCCATCCAGCCAGGTGGGTCAGAGTGTGTGGTGCTGTTTACAGAGTAGTGGGCACAGGATCAGGGGACCCAACAAGCAGCTCCTTTGAGGGGGGGTGAGCGCTACAGTGAACTAACCCTTTAACATTAAAGATTACATATGACCCTAGGTCCACTTTAAAGTGGGAACACACTTTGAGTGGCCAGCCAATCAGTGGCTCTGCACATACCCAGATTTTTCCATTTGACAGCACATAATGTGCAGTCCCTGTGTTCTAGAACCAACAACCATAGGGAGGCTGGAGCTGCTTACAAATACTATAAAAATTTAATAGCGGGCTATATTTTAGAGCAGGATTGGATATTAATATAGATTTATTAATGGGGATGGGTCTACTTTAAAGAGGTTCTTCACCCTCAAATTAAAAGTTTTTCCTTGCCACCCTACCTCTGCTCGGCTTTCTGAATTTGGACTTTTTTTAATACTTTTCTTTTCTGAAAAAGGGTTCAGTCACACCTCCAATACATGTCATTCCTCTAGGTAAATGACATGTACTGTGCCCGCCTTTCCTCCTGGAATATATATGTCACGTATCCCAGGAGGTCTTATAGGGCGTACACACGGTCGGACTTTGTTCGGACATTCCGACAACAAAATCCTAGGATTTTTTCCGACGGATGTTGGATCAAACTTGTTTTGTCTACACACGGTCGCACAAAGTTGTCGGAAAATCCGATCGTTCTGAACGCGGTGACGTAAAACATGTACGTCGGGACTATAAACGGGGCAGTGGCCAATAGCTTTCATCTCTTTATTTATTCTGAGCATGCGTGGCACTTTGTCCGTCGGATTTGTGTACACACGATCGGAATTTCCGACAACGGATTTTGTTGTCGGAAAATTTTATCTCCTGCTCTCCAACTTTGTGTGTCGGAAAATCCGATGAAAAATGTCCGATGGAGCCCACACACGGTCGGAATTTCCGACAACACCCTCCGATCGGACATTTTCCATCGGAAAATCCGACCGTGTGTACGGGGCATTAGTGTGTCATTCACAGAGGAGGAGGGGGTTGTACCTAGCGACGCGTCATCAGGAACCCAGAAGAGCCAACAGGCTTCCCGAAGACATCACACACAAACATGATGGCGTGGGACCCCAGAAGTGGCTGCTGAGAAGAGGATCTTGGTAGGACAACACTGAGTCCACTGGGTGGGTGATTATGTGAACTGTGGAGAACTTGCCAAAAAAGAGAAAAAAAGACTGGGTGAGAAGGTAAAGATCTGATTTAAAGCGGTTCTAAAGGCTCAAGGTTTTTTACCTTCATGCATTCTATGCATGAAGGTAAAAAAAATTCTGTCTACAGCCGCTCCCCCTAATACTTACCTGAGCCCCATCTTGATCAAGCGATGTGTATGAGAGTCTCAGCTTTCCAGAGACGCTCCCTCCTCATTGGCTGTCAATCATAGCCAGTGAGCCAATGAGAAGAGAGAGGGGGCGGGGCTGAGCAGTGGCTCTGTGTCTGAATGGACACATAGAGCAGCAGCTTGGAAGCTGGTTGCTGTGGGGACACTGGGCAGGAGGGAGGGGCCAGGACCACCAGTGGGGGACCAGAGAAGAGAAGGATCTGGGTTGCTCTGTGCAAAACCACTGCACAGAGCAGGTAAGTGTAACATGTTTGTTATTTAAAAAAAAAATCTTGCCTTTAATATCACTTTTATAATCTACAGGAAGGGGGACAATCTTTTGTTGGATTAGAGACAGTGTGGAAAACCTTGGGATTTATCTAAAATCTACACAGCAATAATTGTAGACTTTCACTTGTAAAGCACGGTGTCCTGACCCTTTTCTATTGCCTTACTAAAAAAAAAACAGTATATGTTCACTCTATAGTGATTTACAGAGCAGAATGCCTGCCTGGCAAAGGACCAAGATAACTACAAATTGTGCCACACTAAATATTTAATATAATGGATCACATCCAGGCAGTTTGGATTAAGACAGCCTGATATCCACAGGTGTTCTTTTCCAACTTGCTTCTCTTGATGGAACACAAGGATCCTCCGTTCCAATCCCAGCCAGGGCACTACCTGCATGGAGTTTGCATATTCTCCTTCCGTTCACGTGGGTTTCCTCCAGGTACTAAAGTTTCCTCCCACACTCCAAAGACATGCTGGTAGATAACTGGTTCCTATCTAAACTGACCCGAGTATGTAAATGAGTGTATGTGAGATAGGAACCTTAGATTGTAAGCTCTTTGAGGGCAGAGACTGATGTGAATGTATAATACATGTATATAATCACTGCGTAAATTTTCAGCGCACTATAAATACCTGTAATAAATAAATATATATACTGTATATATATGTAGGTTCCGGGCAGAGACTGGTGTGAATGTAAAGTATGTTAAGCCCTGCTGAATACTACATCAGACTGACGGTATTATTTGAAGGCAAATTCAGCAAGTACAGTCCATTTTTTAAATTCCCTTTAAAAGAAACATGCATAGAAAGATGGGAAACTACAGATTTAAAGTGGTTGTACACCGTGTACAACCACTTTTACCTACAGGTAAGCCTATATTAAGGCTTACCTGTAGGTGCTGGAAATATCTCCTAAACCTCCACAGTTTAGGAGATATTTCCAAAAAAGCTGAGCGCCGATGTCTACGGAGCATGCGCACTTTAGAAAGGGCAGATCGTGCCGTTTCTAAAGGGGTCATGCCGTGACTGGCAGCTCCCGTGTGCATGCGTGGGAGTGACGTCACGTGACTTCGGCCAGTCAGAGAGCCGGAGTTTGCAACCCTGTAAGGAAGAGGGGTGAAGATGGACGCTCGCTGCTAGTGGGGACAGCGGTGACATTGCAGCCATCGGTTTCAGGTAAGTGACACATAATGGGCTACTATGCGATGCGATGCGATGCATAGTAGCTCATTATGCTTTACCTTTGCAGGGGAATAAAGAGGAAGTAAAACCCATCAGGGTTTACTTCCTCTTTAATGTATGCCTAAATCAAAACTAAACTGTATTGGAGCACCAGAAAAAGAAAACACTACTTAAAGTGGTTCTAAAGCCTTAAAGTGATTCTAAAACCTTAGACCCCTTTCACACTGGGGCGTTTTTCAGGCACTTTTGGGCTAAAAATAGCGCCTGTAAAGGGCCTGAAAAATGCCTCCGCTGCAGTCCGAGTGTGAAAGCCTGAGTGCTTTCACACTGGAGCGGTGCGCTTGTGGGACATTATAAAAAGTCCAGAAAGCAGCATCTTTGGGGAGGTGGAGAAATGGTGTATACATCGCTCCTCCACCGCTCTTGCTTTGGGGGCGCTTTTAACCCTTTATTCAGCCCCTAGCGGGCATAAAGGCGTCCTGCTAGTGGCCGAATAGCACCGCTAAAATGACGGTAAAGCGCCGGAGTGGCCCCAGTGTGAAAGGGGTCTTAAAGTGGTTGTAAAGCCACTTTGTGTACTTCATAGATTCCCCTCTGTTGCATGATGTCATGTGCCCCAGTGTATGTTCTATATAAAAAATATGTATCTGTATACCTTATTTCAGAGCGCCGCTCAGCACTCACATGACTGCCCGCCGCTCTCCTCCTCTCCTGATCTCTGAAGTACAGTGGGAGAGGCTGAAAATCCCTCGCTGACGTTAGCTGGGAGGAGAGGAGGAGAGCAGCGGGCGGTCATGTGAGCGATGAGCAGCGTTCTGAAATAAGGTATAACAGATACATCATTTTTATGTTAAAGTTGAACATACACTGAGCACATAACATCATGCAACAGATGGGAATCTATGAAGTAAACAAAGTTATTTTAGCAGCAGGAGGGGAGGGGTGGTCACTTACACGAGCTGACAGGCAGGGAGAGAGGGGGGAGAGGAGGACAGGGGAGAGCTGCGGATGACGGAGGCACAGAAACTGACCACGGTAATCAGGGCTCAGCAGCCATGATAAACATGGTCAGGGCAGAACTAGGCAGGTTCACCCAGGTATTTTAGATGACAGAAAGGGCCACAAGCATTGTGCTGTTATTCATTCTTTAACCACTTGCTTACAGGGCACTTAAACCCCCCTCCTATCCAGACCAATTTTCAGCTTTCAGCGCTGACGCACTTTGAATGACAATTGCGCGGTCATACAACACTGTACCCATATGAAATTTTTTTATCATTTTTTTTCCCACAAATGGAGCTTTCTTTTGGTGGTATTTGATCACCTCTGCAGTTTTTATTTTTTGTTAAAAAAATGTAAAAAGACTGAATTTAAAAAAAAAAAAAAATGTATTTTAATATTTTGTTATAAAATTTTAAAAAGGGTAATTTATCTCCTTCATTGATGTACGCTGATGTGGCGGCACTGGTGGGCACTGATAGGTGGCAGTGATGGGCACTGATGGGTAGCAGTGATGGGCACTGATGGGTGGCAGTGATGGGCACTGATCTGGTACATTGATAGGCAACACTGCAAGGTGGCACTGATTGGCACCACTGGTGGGCATTGATAGGTGACACTTGTGGGCATTGATAGGTGGCACTTGTAGGCATTGATAGTTGGCACTCATGGGCATTTATACGTGGCACTGGTGGGCACTGTGGGCACTGTCAGGTGGCAATGTCAGTTAGCACTGTCAGGGAGTACTGGTGGCACAATTAAGGCATTATTGCCTCCTCCTCTTCGGGACCGATGTCCCTTGCTAATGAGCCAGTGATCGGCTTTTTTTTCTCCTCGCACTGTCAACGCGAGGAGAAAAAAAAACGATCACAGAGCTTTTGTTTTGATCATGTGATCAGCTGTCATTGGCTGACAGCTGATCACCGGCCCCTTACTTGGATCGGTGATCACCCGAGTCTTAGTGACTCGGTGATCACAGAGCGCTCGGTGCGCGCCCTGCAGGGCACGTGCACAGGGGAGGACGTCATATGACGGCCTCCCGGGAATTAGGGTCCGCGCTGTAGCCGTCATTCGGCTATAGCACGGATATCAGGTGGTTAAAGGAACAGGATCAATTTTTTTTTTTTAAGGTTTAAGGTCTTTCACATTATTGCATTCTATCCATTACGATGAAAACCTTACGTGCTGCAGCTTGGAGCTGGGGGCGGGGCCAAGTCCCGCTGTCTGTGTCAATGGAGAGTGGGCCCTCACAAGTGCCCCTGGGGAAAGCGGCTTTCCATGGGGGCACACGATGATGAGGAGGGACCCGGAGCGCTGGCAGGAGAATCAGGGCTGCTTTTTTTTTAAATACAACGTTTACAACCACTTTGATTAATTTTTAATATTTAAAGCACATGCACCCACCCACCCATGTCTCCATGCTTTATTTTGTTGAGAAATCACTTTGAAAAACACCCAATAGCATTTCTGGCTATGGCCATCTTGAGTAAGGGCAGATGATTCATGCAGCATTTACTTCCTGGAATCCATCTACCCTTAGCTCAGGCAGTCTGGCAGGAGGGTGTGCTTAGCTGAGAAAGCTGGGATCTATAACATCTTTTTGGCCTAGACCAGAAATAAGGAAGCAATTGAAGTGTAAAAGAAAAAAACATTTTTTAAAAACAAGTAAATATAATATGCCTTCATATCTATTTACTAATGCCAGCAGCAAAATGATTAAAAATAGGTAAAATTGACAGAGAGAGTTTAGTTATGTGTTAAAGAGGAACTGCAGTCTGCTCACATAATTTGTAATAACAACATCTTTGCCATTCTGAAGCTTCCCTCCAACTACTTTGCATATTATTTTATATATACTGTGATTCTGTACTTGCCAAATATGCTGCAGAAATCTCCCTCCACTAAGTCTGGCTGCAGCCATTTTAACTGTGGGCAGCTGAAGCTGCCACCTGTTCACTTCCTGGATTTACACAGACAAACAGAGGCACACCTCCAGCTCTGCAGCCCTGCAGTTTTCATTGGCCCTCTTATGACTCATCCACCCTCACTTCCTGGCAAACTCTCACGAGAGTAAGAGAGAAACCTGTGCATGATGTCATAAGCCTAGGCTTATTACCAGATGTAGCACCCTCTAGGTAGGTAGGTGCAAGAGGTAGGATTTTTTAGGACACGCAAATTTAGGTAGACCTGGCTGGCAGCCAGGCCTGTTTGTTTTGATTAATCTGGGCTGGGAGTGGATCAGGGTAGCAGCTGGTGACTCATAGGCAGCATCACTGAGACCTCCCTCTTCCTTCTAGAGTTTGCTGGAAAGTTCTGGAAAGAGAGGAGGAGAGGAGAGGTGGAGCTGCCTGGGATGTTTTAGGGAGCCCTGACCAATCCCCAACCTGGATTGGCAGGGGGCAGGCCTCCTTGGATACCTAGGGTCAGCCCAGCTGGGGAGGAGTTGTTGGGTGGAAGAGCTGGAGTGAGAGAGTGTGGAGGCTGTCGGGGCCTTTAGGGGAGCTCCCCCATCTGGATGCAGTCGGGACCACCTTCAAGAACACGTGAAGAGGCCCTGGACCGGAGACATAAGAGAGAGCAAGGAGAGGACAGTGGGAATGAGCACTGCTAAGAGACTCCAGGGAGGACAGCTGGTCACAGCCAAGAGAGCTGGCATGTGAGGCACAGTCAGGAGGACTGGGGAGCCACGCCTGAGAGGACTGTAGTGGGGGCTTGCAATCTGAGATGGGTGCAGAACCAGAAGAGTGGACTGTGGTGAAAGGGGCAGTGGAGAGAGGCAGCTGCAGCCAGGTGGGCTGGCAGGGCCTGAAGATGGCTTACTGGGCTCAGTAGCCGCATGTAGTGCAGATAGCACCAGAGACTTTCTATTTTGCTACACTATAGAGGCCCACGGTCCCCGCCTGCAAAGGGCAATTGCTAAAGGCCTGGCTGAGCCCGTGTCAGGCCTAACCACTTTGTGCTAGCTGTGCCTAAAGATGAGAGAGGAAGAGATCTGCTGTAGGAGAAAGGAGTGAAGATTAGAGAGGAAGTGATGTGCAGGAGGGGAAATGGAGGGTGTATACTGGACTGTATATAGTTGTCCCAAGCAAGTTCTACCAATTCTACTGGGAATCCTATACTTCCCTTACCCCATCCAAGTTCAATCCCCTCAATAAAACAAAAAAAAACAAAGCATATGGACTGTTCTATGTCTCTGAGTGTTTGGGAGGTGAATGCCGGGCTGGGCAGGGTGACAGACAATGCAAAATGTAAGCAGCCCCTACGGGGGGGGTACCGCTACATTGACAAGAAACAGAAAGTGGGCTGCATAAGGTATTTACTGGCAGGAAAAAACATATTTTACTATCCAAAGTTAAAACAGCAAGGGCAGAAGATTTAGGGCTCTTTCACACAGACGATCCGTATGTCTGTTTTTCATCCTTCCGTTTTCGGCTGAAAAACGGACATACATGTATCCCTATGGAATAGCGGATGTCAGCGGATGAACGTCCACTGACATCCGACCCGCTCCGATCCGAAAAAGTGTAACGGAGGAAAACCCTACTTTTCCATCCGTTTTCGGATCGGATTGGGTGACGATGGACACTACGGTCCATCATCATCCGATCCCCCATAGGGGAGAGCGGCGCTCTGACAGGTCTGTCGCTGCACAGTGAGCAGCAACGGACCTGTCATCTTCCTGCTCAGTGGGTATCAGCGGAGCGATCCCCGCTGAGCAAGCGGATGTTCACGGGGCGGATCATCACTGATCCGCCCCGTGTGAAAGAGCCCTTAATAGATGGAAAGTTGAAAAAATAACTTAAGGTCCGCTTTAAGTACCATCTGCAGAAAGGCACTGTACATCAGATTTGATATTTGGTATAGCAAGGGTACAAAACTAGTCTGCCATTATATTCTACACATGCCTGTTGGCCCAAATAGAGTGGAAGTTTGATTTCCCCTACAAAAGTTTTGCAACATTACAGGGCTATGTCTATCTACAATGCCAAAGAGTGCTAGCGGCAGCACGTGTTATTGTCTAGTTTTTGGGTTGCCCACACAGTCCCATGATTTTTTTTTTTTTGGGGGGGGGGGGGGGGTAGAAATGGGCAAACTGAAGGACCATTCCATTTTTATTGTCCATAACTCGTATTTAGACTAAGGGCCATTTCATGTCATTTGTGTTTGGATGTGCTGGACAGTGTTGCCCAGCACGGTCCCAACGCAAGGACAAGGTAACTTGCTTTCTATGAACGTTAGTTAACACAGCATGGGAGAAAATGAAGTGAGAATCTGTGAGCTGGAGTTCAGGACTGCAGAGGTTTTAGGAGCATCTATATCTCTTTTATGAGGAATTCTATTATGTCCAACAGTATAGGAAACAGTAGTATGTTCATTATGTTTTGAGCTATTGAGAGAAGCCCCTATAAACACCAACCAACACAATAGCTCATGATAGCTAAATGGAGCTTTAAAGGTGCTTATGCATTTTCTATAGACTCCAGCTAATATTTAAAAGTTTTTACTTTTAAGTTTTTCACATTTCAATTCAGTATTCATTAAAAATATACATGCATGCAATCCGCCTGCCTCTGCCATGAGGCTACAGCATCTACGCTAAATAAAATGTATAATTCCCAACTTAAAGGAAACCTCCCTCATATGGAAATCCTTGCTACAGTATGTCCAAGAATTGTATCAAATGGTTCAGAGGTTCGCTTGTCTTGGCACCAGCAGAGATTTCTTTCTGAACATGTTTCACTTATAAAGCTTCATCAGGAGAAAAAGGGAGGGAAAATATAATGATATTTACTGCCCATTCAGACCACCAACAACACAGATAATACCAGGTGCCTCTTACATCCCCCACCACATCCCCAAATGTGGGAGGAAGAAAACCCCCTGGACCATTTGATTCTTGTACATATCAAGGAGTTTGTCACCTTTCGGGAGGTTTCCTTTAAAGAATAACTTTTTAGTTTTGCATAGAGTGGAGATGAAGTAGAACGTTTGTCAGTTGTTATTGCTGTCTATGCCCCAGTTAAGATTCGCCTTCTCTATTTGTCCTGTTTACTATTATCATTGATAGTGAAAGTAAAAGAAAATCCAGAAATTTGAGTTGCCCCCAGAAAAATAATAGAGGGGAATTCTTCCAATGGGGACACTAGTTCTGGTGACCTGGGGGTCCCCAAGGGATTTCTTTCATTTGCAAGGATTTCATCTTACTTCCTGTTTGGCTATGGGACAGGAAGTGAAGGGAAATCTCTGCACTGGGACACAGATGGCAATAAAAATAAAATAAATCAGACACGGGTTATAACCCTCTCTTGCTCCATCCAAAATGGAAAAAAAAAGTTTTGCCTATAGTTCTACTTTAACCACTTGCTGACCACCAGTACGTCGCTAGACTTCACCCTGGTATTGTTTTTTAGACTGGCTGATATTGCCTTTGATCGGCTCTCCGCTATGGTAACCCAGAAGCAATGATATGACATCACTTTCTGGTTTACTTGGATGTCAACTGCGCTTTTTTAAAAAAAATCAAAAGCATTAAAAAACACAGATCTTGGAGTTTTGAAAGCTGTTTTGGGCAGAGGAGGGATTTGGAGTCTTGTAGACCCCAGATCTCTCCATAAAGAGTACCTGTCTTATGTCTGCACTCAGGGCTCTCTTAGGTGCTGGACAGGTTGCAGCCCTGAGTGCAGACTACCATACACAACAGTGGTATACCTCTTCATGATGAGGATTGCTGTTAATTAAAGAGCACCATCTGCTGTGGACGCAACTCCATTTATCCTGAGCAGCCCGCTGGGGGGCTTAAATATTGCCTACAGGCCGAGCATGAGAGTGCAAGGCAATATTTTCTGGTGAGTGCGTCTCCATATGAATGGATCACAATCACAACCGGTGTGGTGGAGGAGACTTTTATGGCATAGAAAGATTGTTGTTTCAGATTCACCTTTTTGAGGCACATTATCCTGCATGGACTTTGTTTCATCAGTTTACCTTTATAATATTGCACGAACTGCTTATTCATATTTATATTAGACTCATCATTTGTTTTATTTTTATCTTCTTTGATCACTAAAGAAAAGATAGAGTTATTTGGAAATATCACGGATATTTATTGGCATAGCAATAGCATAAATGTTGTATTTTATATCACAAGCTATCACTACAATTTATGTGATTCACTATAATTTAAATGATTCATGTCATTTATAGCGCCACTATTTTATTTATTTAAAATACCATTTCACATTTTTTTTTTTTTTAAGTTGGCAGCTACAGTTTTGTTTGGTTTTGCACTAGAGCGCAGTGGTGGTTTATCAAGGTTTTTTTTGCGCGACACTTGATCACCATTTTTTCAACAGTACCTGTCTTATGCCTATTGCTGTCACAAGGATGTTTACATTCCTTGTGACAGCAATAAAAGTAAAAAAAAAAAAAAAAAAAAAAAAAGGTAATAAATAAATATATTTTTTTAAAGCAACAACGTGAAAATAATAATAATTAATAATTAAAAAAGATATGAAAAGTGCCACCGGGTTGGCGCACGGCGGTAAATGCAAGTGTCGATCCAGCACGCACACAAACAGCAAGCATCCCACGCATGTAAGATATCACTGCGAACGTCCGATCATGGGCAGTAATGCTAGCACTGGACCTTCTCTGTAAATCTAAAGTGGTAACCTGTAAAGGCTTTTAAATCACCGTCTATGGATAGTAAAATGTACGGCCTTTGCACAGGCATGCACAATTTTAAAGCGTGGCAGGTTTGGTATCTATTTACTCGCTATAACATCATCTTTTATATTGTACATTAAAATTGGGTTATGTATTGTGTTTTTTTGCATTAAAATTCAAAAAAGTGTATTCTTTCCGCAAGAAAAAGTGTTTGAAAAACCACTGCGTGAATACCATGTGACATAAAAAAATTGCAAAACCCATTTTTTTCTGTAGGGCCTCTGCTTTAAATAATATATAATGTTTGGGGGTTCTAACTAATTTTCTAGCAAAAAATACAGATTTTTACATGTAAACAAAAGTTTCAGAAAAGGGCCTGGAGGTCTAGGGATTAAGGAGGAAATTGTCACTTTAATTTATTGTATATGCTGTAGCCTTATGGTCGAGGCAAGAGGATTTTTTTGTATCAGCTGGAGTTTCTAGTGAATGTATAGACTCTTTAAAACCCAATGTAGCTACTATGAGCTGTTGTGTAGGTTGGATTATAAGAACCAGATTTTACAGATTAAATAGCCTCATCTGCATTCGTACCATAGAGAATATCATAAAGGGATGGGGCCATAGCCTATCAAGTACTAGATCAACAAACTCCATATTTATTTTCAAAATGTAATTATGCGGCTTTTCTAGACAAATAACTAATTATAAAGTTTAAATGTATATTTCTTAACTGTTTGACCTGACAGCAAATTGTCATTCTCTGAAGTCACTCATTGTTTGCTCACAGTGCCTTGGTCTGCCCGCTCACTTGGCCTCCTGTCAAAAATGCTGCCAGGCTACATTATCTTGAGATTTTCTAATTAACTTTGTCTTTGCAGAGTATCCTACCTAGAGCACATCTTATTCCAGCACCCAGAAACTAGTCCTTACTATTGCACAATGAATGTGGTTCCATTAACGCATGTTGGGTACCAAAGTACCTTCCCCTATTGGAGATATTTCCAAACATTTCTTTTTCCAGTAATGCCACGTACACACGATCGCACATTCCGACAACAAAATCCATGTTTTTTTTCCGACGGATGTTGGCTCATACTTGTCTTGCATACACACGGTCACACAAAGTTGAACGGAAACTCCGAACGTCAAGAACGCGGTGACGTACAACACGTACAACGAGCCAAGAGAAATGAAGTTCAATAGCCAGTGCGGCTCTTCTGCTTGATTCCAAACATGCGTGGCACTTCGTGCGTCGGAATGGTGTACACACGATCGAAATTTACGAGAACGGATTTTGTTGTCGGAAAATTTGAGAACCAGCTCTCAAATTTTGTGTGACGGAAATTCAGATGGAAAATGTCAGATGGAGCCTACACACGGTCGGAATTTCTGACAAAAAGCTCCCATCGAAAATTTTCTGTTGGAAAATCCGACTGTGTTTACGGGGCATAACACTTGTCACTATTGCAGAAAGTGAGTGGAAATTCTCCAATATGGACACAGAAAACAATAAAAACCTGTGAGAAGATCTACCTCAGGGATCCTCAAAAAAAAAGGCTATTTGGCTATTTCTTCAGACTGTTGGGGAGGCAGATTATGGCTGGTGGCGGTGGCATCAGTGAAAGTAACAAATTCCTCAAGTTGTGTGGTCAGTGGGGGGAAGAATTGTCCTGTGGTCAGCGAGAGGTAAAAAAAATCCCATTTATGGTATCCCTGGAAAGAATAGCGCCCTATTGGTGTCAGTGGGAAGAATAGTGCCCCTTCATTGGCGTCAATTGAAAAAAAAATCATGTCCCATGATTATTGTCAGTATGAGGAATAGTGCCCAATTATTGGCGTCAATGGAAGAAACAGTGCCCCAAAGTTGATATTAGTAAGATAAATAGTTCTGTTGGTTTCAGTGGAAGAATATTGTGACATTGTTGGCATCAGTAGGAGGAATGGTGCCACATTTTTGGTAACTGTTGGAAGAAAAAAGTGGGAAGAAAAGGGAGGAAATGTGATTAATTGCTATTGTCAGTGTAAGAAATGTTACCACATTGATTATTTTAGTTTGAGGATTAGTGCCTCATCATTGGCATCAGTGGGAGGAATATTGCCTCATTCTTGGTGTCACTGGGAATAATTATGCCCCATTGTTGGTGTCATTGGGAGGAATAGTGCTGCAGTGCTGCATTGTTGTTGTCAGTTGGAGGAATAATGCCCAATTTTTTTATGTCAGTGGAAGGAATAGTGTTTCATGGTTGGTATCAGTGGGACGAATAGTGTCTCATGGTTGGTATCAGTGGGACGAATAGTGTCTCATGGTTGGTATCAGTGGAAGGAATAATTTCCCATCATTTATGTCAGTGGGAGAAATAGTCCCTTTATTGTTGGTGTCAGTCGGACTAATAGGGTCACATTGTTGGCATCAGTGGGAAAAATAGTGCCTCATCATTGATGCCATTGAGATAAATAGTGCCCTCTTTTTGGTATCAATGGGAGGAATAGTGCCACATTTTTTTTCTTTTTTGTATACGTTTCACTTTTTTTATTTTCTTTGTTAACTTTTTTGTCTGAATATAGATCTATGTTTGAAGGAATAGTGCTTTATTGTTGTCGTAGGAATAAAACCCCATTTGTTGGTATCAGTGGGAAGAATAGTGCTCTATTATTGATGGCAGTGGGAGGAATAGTGCCCCATTGCTAGTGTCACTGAGAGGAATACTGTCCCATTGTTGGTGTCAGTGGGAGGAATAGTGCCCCATTGTTGGTGTCAGTGGGAGGAATAGTGCCCCATTGTTGGTGTCAGTGGGAGGAATAGTGCCCCATTGCTGGTGTCACTGATAGGAATAGTGCCACACTGTTAGTGTCTGTGCCACTGGGGAAACCCTCCAAGCATTGGCATCAGTGGTCACTTACTTTTGTATAAGACATCTGTCCTGTGCTGCTTCACTACTGGCCACATGCTCTAAAAGCTAGATTTACATACAAGCAGCAGTCGATTAAATAAGAGGAGGCCCTGGATGAGGGAACTAATTGAGGCATCCAAGTGATGGTAATTTGCACTCTGTCTAACAACATGGCTATAAAGCTGTTCATACAACAGCAATGCTTAGCCATATAATGGAATCACTATCTTAAAGTGTAATTAAACCCACAACAGTAAAGTCTGTGTGTATATGCAGTAAAACATGCTTGTTATACTCACTGTGGAATCTAAGGAATTAATCCTCTGTATTGTGTAAAAAGGATGTTCGATCCTGTCTTCTTTGATCATCTCCTTCTTCCACTGACTCCAATATATTTCCTGATATTTACAGAGCCAGGAGGCAGGTTGCACAGGCTTAGTTTGGTGTGTATTGCTAGAGAGTTTTTTTTTTTTTTAAATGGGAGGGTGCATGTGATCAGCACAGGGCCAATCAGTACTGTCCAGACTGAGGGTCAGGGATCCTGCATTCTCATATGACAATCACAGGAGAATGAAAATTCCACCTACAAGCTTTAACCAGACACTCAAAGACATCACAAGACTGCGCTAACTGCTGATGAGAAAAGGTATTCAGCAGTTTATATTTAAAAAAATAATTGCATTTTCATGTTCTGTGTACTGTGGGAGACCAGCTATAGCGACTGCAGGGTTCTGGGTTTAGTAACACTTGAAATTGTTGTTGAAATGATTAAAACCAGCATAGTAGTTCATCCATACTGATGTAATGGTGCTGCCTGAGTCCTATTATACTTGAAAGGTTGGACATATAACAGCACAATGGTCCTCCCGTTGCTTTCAGTAATGATGTCGGAGGACAAGAACATGAAACTGTGGTCCTCCTTCTATTTCAATGTGAAAAGCCTCTGCGAAAATAGGTTTTCTCTTTGGCACATTCAGACCAAGATTGTATCTTAAATGACCATTATCTCAAAAAGGTTCTTTAAATCAAGGATTCAAGCATTTTATAATACATTTTCACAAATGGCTGTTGATATCTTTAGTGCTTTACAGTTGCGTTATTACAGTAACGATCTCTCTAGGGGCTTTCTCCATATCTCCTGTTGATACCATAACGGAGAATTCACTAGATACACAATTTCCACAAATTAGGTGAAGTTTCAAGGCCAGATATTTAGGAGTAAGCGACAGACACACCAGACTGGAGACCGAGGCAAAATTTCATGGAGACAATCACGCTTCTGCAGACGCAAGCAGATGTCACCTTGTAACTCTATATGTATGTTAATTGCTGCTTGTGCAAGCATATATACATGGCATCATGGCCTTGTTAAGGACCTTACCTATATAAAACTGTGTGAGATATATTTTTTTTCATGAGAAAGCATTTTCAGAAACTGGTTTTTATTTATGTGTATGTGCAGTTATGTGTTTTTTTGTTTTTTTGTTTTTATTTATGCATAAATCTTTTTTTTTTTTCACAATCAAAATGTATTGAAAATTTAAAAACAGATGACAATATGACTTCATAGCAAATATCAAATACAGGTTGAATATTTATGTCAGTTTACATGGATACATAAATCTTAGGTAGGTTGCAGGTGCCTATTATTTCATGGCTGGCTAGGAGTGAAGCTGACCAGGACATTCTTTGTGCAATCTATTTTAGGAGAACCAAAGCAAATACCATTGTGCCCTCAAGGCAAGAGTAGTTTGTAGTTTCTGCCAGGTCAAAGTGATGAAGGAGCTCCTGAGATGGTAAAGGTAAAACTGCACTTGTGCCTTTTAACCACTTCCAGTCTGGGCCAATTCTGACATTCTACTCTTATATCACCATTTTTTTTTTCTAGAAAACTATTTAGAACCCCCAAACATTATATATTTTTTAAGCCCTAGAGAATAAAATGGGGGTGTTGCAATTTTTTTTATGTCACACGATATTTGTGCAGCAGTTTTTTGAATGCCAGTTTTTGGGAAAAAATACACCAACCACTCCCTCCCCCTTCCAAGTCTGGTTGTTCCAGGGAGCGCTGAAGAGCAGAGAGTCGGTTACTGACAGTCCGAAGGCCGAGAACCGAGCGATCAGTCTTTGATCTGTCAGTTCTTTCTCTTAGAGACAGCGGGGGAAAGACTGATCACCAGGCTGATGCTACATCCACCTTTGTGATTGTTTATTTTTTTAAACCCAACCTTCTCTTTTAACTCCCTGGAAGTGGACTGTGGGCTTCTTCAATGTTTTTTTTTATCATTTGTTTTGCAGGCAGGAACAAATATGTAGCCAATTTCTGTTGCCATTGTTTAAAGGAGATGTACAGCCAAAGCACAGGAGTGCAGATCGCTCTTTTTCAGCAGACAGCGGGCTGAAGCCCGCTGTCGGCTGACATCACAGAGCCAGGCCAGGCTCAGGATCCATCAGCATGCCTGGACCGGCACCTGGCTCAGCCTCTCAGCGAGCCACTAAGAGCTCCCACCACAGCCCAGCGCTCCAGGGAACTGAGCGATCAGCGGTGTTAGATCGCTCAGTTCTCAGTGTTAGAGCCATCAGGGGACAGATGTAGCATCAAACCGAGACTGCATCCACCTAGGTAAGTATTAGACATGTGCACTGCCAAAAAATGTGTTTCTTTTCGTTTCATTCGTGTTTTTTTTTTTTCTTTCGAATCATATGCTATGAGCGCCATTTGTTACTTCGTATGCATTCATATTAGTTTCGTTTCTTTCATTTAAATGCGGCATTTGTTACTTCGAACTCGGACCATTCTTTCATTCGGACATTGGTTGTATTCGTCACCTTCGTTAGTTCAGATTTTTTGTTTTATTCGTTATTTCGGAGTCGGCGTGTGGCGCTGGGATTAATTTAGTAGGCCTCAGACAGCTACTAGCACATGAATTTAAAGAACAAAAACGCATTTATTGTTATCCGAATGTAATTGATTCGTTAAACTCGTAGGTTGAAGTGTAAAGAAAGTAAATGCGCTTATCCAAAACAACAGTATTAAAAAATCATTGATAGCATCAATTATAAAAAGTTGTTTTTCACAAACAAAGTGAAATAATTAAACCAAACGTCCGTTGTTAAATAAATAAAAGAAAAACAAGTTGAATTGTTTTTCATCCTTTCGGATTTTTGCATTTTCGTTCTGACAATTCGTTTTCGTACGCATTTATCAAAGAGTCTAACGTTCATTCGGATGTTTCCAAATAAACAAATATGCCGAATTTTGTCCGAAAACGAATTTGTAACGAAACGAATTGCACATGTCTAATAAGTATGATTTAAAAAAAAAAAAAACTCCAATACATCAACTTTAAGTATTCAAAGCCCCGGTTCACACTGAATGCAGCTTTGAAATCGCCAAAAATTGTGCAGGAACCTTTTCAAAATCTGTGCAAGTTGGAAAGTCGCACGGATATGAACGGTTCCATAGCTAGAAATGGGGTGCGACGTGTCATGCAACTTCGATCTGTCAAACCGCATGACAAGTCCAATCGGTGTGAACGGGGGCTAAAAGCCGAGGGTGCTTGCTGTCGTATTACAATAGCTGGCAGGGGAGGCTCCTCCATCCAACACTGTTTAGCATGGATGCGGGAACCGATTATGAAATCTTACAATGTATAACAAGCTTAGGGCTGCATTCACACTACAGCGTATTGAATCGCTGGCAGATCTGCGATTGTCCCGTGATAAAATGTGCTGCAATCGCGGCGACCCACATAGTGGGACACATGTCGCCCCAAAATAGTTCAGGAACTACTTTGGGGTGACATGCGTCCCACGATGCGGGTTGCCGAGATTGCAGCACGTTTTATCACGCGGCAATCGCAGCAGACCCACGCCACGATTTGAGGTGTCATTCAAATGAATGTCATCTCAAATGCAAGTCCCGTGTTTTTTCCTTCACACATCAGCGCTGTCAAATCGCATTCATTTAAATGGCCCCTGTTCTCATCTGAGCATTCTGTCGCCTGAAGCTCAAAAAGTACATGAGCTTCTTTATAGACAGATTACAGGTGGTTTTCTGCTTTTTACATTGGTGACTTTTCGACCTGTACAAAAACGCTGCAAAAATGCTTGAAAAAATGCCAGAAAAAACACCAGAAAAACGCCATAAAAAAAATGCCCGAAAACGATACGCTGTAGTGTGAATGCAGCTTTAGGCAGATTACAGGCATTTCACTGCTTTTTACATTGGTGACCTTTGGACCTCAAAACGCCTGTACAAAAACTCTGCAAAAACGCCCAAAAAAAGCCTGAAAACAATACGCTGAGGTGTGAATGCAACCTAAGTGCCTTGTCCTGTAGTGCCAAACCCAATGGCATCCACGGGGTTAACTAGAATATATTGCAATAATAAGGTGTCACGCAACAAGGACTTTGAAAAAATACTTTGTGTAAAAATAACTCTTTTGTTTTCAACCAGCAGCACAGCATAACATCCTAAATAAATGATGACATTTTAGGCTCAAATTAGCTCTTTTCCAAGCCATACAAAAAACAACAACATATGTTTAAATACCCTCCATAACCAATCACACACTGCCACATCAATAAATCAGGAACAAATCAGACAACAGGGAGTACATAGACCTAATGAGGAACTGCAACAGTGATCAGTGAAAAAAAAGGTGATACAGCCAACATCCAATCATAACCAGATAAATTTCAAAAAAAGTACAGCCACCAAAAAAATAAAACATTTTTTGTAAAGCTCCGTTCACACCTGAGCATACTGGAATTGCAGCACAACACAGGATGCGTTTGCGATGCCATTATTTCTTAACCTCTTCAATACAGGACATTTATACACCCCTCCTGCCCAGACCAATTTTTAGCTTTCAGCGCTCTCACACTTTGAACGCCAACTACTCAGTCATGCAACACTGTACCCAAACTAATATTTTCTCATTTTTTTCATACAAATAGAGCTTTCTTTTAGTGGTATTTAATCACCACTGGGTTTTTTATTTTTTGCGACATAAGTGAAAAAAGCGGGAAAATTTTACACAGCCTGGCAACATACAGAGGCCCAACAATGAAGTAGTACCTTCAGGCATTCTAGGAGCATAAATTGCACATCTCTTTTCATTCCTACCTATCACACTTTTGAAGGTCCTTGGGCACCAGGACAGTGGAATTACCCACAAAATGACCCCTTTTTGGAAAACAAAAACCCCAACGTATATTCTATGAGGCATGGGCTGCAGATAGGTACTCGGGTACTCTGATGGGCTTGGGACAGGTACTCGGTTACTCTGATGGGCTGGTGACAGGTACTCGGGTACTCTGATGGCCTGGTGACAAGTACTCAGGTACTCTGATGGTCTACAGATAGGTACTCGGGTACTGATGGGTTGGTGACTGGTACTCGGGTACTCTGATGGGTGGTGACAGGTACTCAAATGGGTAGTGACAGGTACTCATATAGGATGTGACAGGTACTTAGATGGGCTGTGACAGGTACTCAGATGGGCTGTGACAGGTACTCAGATGGACTGTGGCAGGTACTCAGATGAACTGTGACAGATACTCAGGTACTCAGATGGACTGTGACAGGTACTTAGGTACTCATATGGACTGTGACAGGTACTCAGGTACTCGGGTACTCAGATGAACTGTGACAGGTACTTTGATGGGTGGTGACAGGTCCTCTTTATTAGAGGGGGGGGCAATCGGTGTGGTTGGTGTACACTGTAAGCGGTAACAAGATGTTACCGCAATCTCCTTCTCACACTCGATCAATGTGTGAGGATGAGAACCCCGTAACATCTCGTTACCGTGGTTTGTTGACATTCTGTGACCAGCTGTGATTGGAAACAGCCAGTCACATGGTAAAGGGACAATTTCATTAGCTATTCACTGCAATCGGGGTTGGGCTGTGTCAGGGTGACAAGCCTCGTCCCCGATCGCCGCTATGTGTGCGCCCTAGGGCCGTGCATGAGCTCCATGCACGTGGACAGTACATGTGACCGGCTGTGATTGGACACAGCCGGTCACGTGGTAAAGAGCCATTTTTTATTGGCTCTTTACACGGACGGACACAGCTCATCCCCGATCGCCACGCTGCGGGCCCCTCGGGGGCCCGCAGGAGCACCGAGAGACCGAGGATGTCATATGACGCTCGCCGAGGATGGGAGATCCCATCTGTGGACGTCATATGACTATGGCTTGGTATTGAAGTGGTGGCACCCCAAACGCGGTGCATTTAGCCGTGATTGTCGATCGACAAAACGCAGTAAAATTGCGGCAAAAATCATGAATGCTCTTGGCTCTGTGCCAAGATTTGGTACATGAGCTCTTTTGAGCGGAGGGAGGCCAATTTAAATGCTCAAAAAAAAACACTCCAAAAAACGCACCGCAAAAAAATAAAAAGCAGCAAGCTAAAAAAAATGCAGTGCAGCAGCTGTCGCTGCACTACACTTAGGTGTGAATGGAGAATGTAAATATTATCCTATCCCTTAGAATTACATCTTAACTCTACCCACTGAACACAGCCGACCTGATGAGGAACATTATCATTGTAAATACACAAGCTTAACCCTCCAGTGTCTGTCACTACTGGACAGTACCACTTGACCCAAAGGCTAAGCCATACAGGGAGCACCTTGATGAAGCCCTCATTCACATTGAATGCGGCTTTGAAATTGTGTGACTTCATCTAAAATCGCACGATATCAAAGCTGCATGTCAGTGTAACTTCAGGTGCGACTTTGAAGACATCTGCCCAGCTTCATGCACAGATGTCTATGCAATGCAGTCACACCCGAAGTTTCCGAAAGTAGTGCAGGAACTAGTTTTTCAAATCAATACGGCACCGCAAAGTCGGCGTCACACCGATTAGAACAGTGCTAACAGTAAGGTGCGACTAGTCATACGATTTGACCTGTGAACAGGGACTTAAACCTAGAATCTGTTGATCTGCAGTCCAATGAGCTACATCCCACACCTGTACACAGTGGACCTAATGGAGCTGAAGATGGCGAGGTGTCCTCTACCTCTGGACTGCTGGCTGTGGCTATAGCCACCAGCAGTAATCAAATGTAAAAAAATCAGACAGGCTGGTTGTACCCAAGTCAGTTGATGGATCGACTAATAGGTCTGTCCATACATAGATCGAATTTCAGACGGTCCCTCCTGAACTGGACAAGTTTTGATCCATATATGGCCAGCTTAACTCTTCCTACACAGATTGTCAGCGCTCTCCACACTGCTCCAACACACACTGATGAATGGCTGCCGGGAATCCACCGTTTTGTAGTGAGGGCGCTGGCGCATAACAAAGTCCGTATTATTGGCCATTTTAACCCTTTTGACTACAGCTGAAAGATAAAGCAGTGCAATATGGATCTATTAAAAATTGATACAATAAAACCTTGAACCTGCAGGATTTGCCAACCCCCCCCACATGCAATGAACCCAGACCTCATCCCATTAGAATTCTCCCAGTTTTTTTATTCTCTAGTATAGAGAAAGGTGGAGTTAGGCTTTGGCCTGGAAGCCCTGGATACCTCTGGCTGCAAGAGTCATTAACAGTTGTGAATTTACTGCTCGAGGATACAGAACTCCTTGGAGGAAAAGTTCAAGTTGCAATAATGCTCACTGCACAAATACAATGGTCCCTGAGATGAAGGCAGGTGGCAGAATGTTCTAATTATGGAAATACAGCAGCAGGAACAGGTGTATTGCACCCAACAAAGGCCACATCATTCTAGAATTTATTTTTGCTGTAGTTTAGCTACCTATATTGCAAATGTTAGATTTTATTGCAGACTGGATCTGTTCTGTTAATACTCCGGGAGGCCATTCCAGTGCTCCTGTGTTTGCAAGCAGATAACGTAGTATTTTTTCCCCCAGTTTTTTTTGAAGTGGAACTTTATCTGTCTCCCCCCCCCCCGGTGCCACACTTGGCACCTTTCAGGGGGGAGCGGGTACCTGTTTTTGACAGGTACTCTTTCCCCACTTTCAGAGATGGTGCCGTGGTGCCATCCCTTGGAAGTTCGGCCCCCTACTCCTTTCTTTGCCGCTGGGAAAAATTAGAAAGCACTTGGTGCATGCGCAGTAAGGAACCGTCTGTGAAGCCAAAAGGCTTTACTGCTGGTTTCCCTTACCAGGAATGGTGGCGGCAGCAAC
The DNA here is from genome assembly GCA_037952925.1 of Lithobates clamitans. Classification (NCBI taxonomy): domain Eukaryota; kingdom Metazoa; phylum Chordata; class Amphibia; order Anura; family Ranidae; genus Lithobates; species Lithobates clamitans. The sequence goes on from JBBGZY010001835.1 coordinate 28,399, forward strand.
CGACAGCCGATCCAAAAATTGGCCTTGGGTGCCGATATCGCGGGAACCCTGGACAGGTAAGTGTCCATAGTATTTGTAGCTGCTGACTTTTAATTTTTTCGTAGTGGGATTGGCGGAACACCTCTTTAAGCACTGTTTTAATGACTTATTGAATATGAAACGTCTTAAAGCAGGAGTCCACCTAAAAAAAAAATATTAAAAGCCAGCAACAAATACTGCAGCTGCTGACTTTTAATAAATGGACACTTACCTGTCCAAGGTGCCCGCGATGTCGGCAGCCGAAGCCGATCAATCGCTCGGCTCTCAGCTGCTGCCGCCGCCATCCTCGGTGAGGGATTCAGGAAGTGCGTTGCGGCTTCACTTCCCAGTTCCCTACTGCGTATGCGCGAGTCGCGCTGCGCGTCCTAACTGGTCCCCGCTATCTCCTGGGACCTGTGTGTTTCCCAGGAGACAGCGGGGGGGGGGGGGGGGAGAGGGGGTGTGAGTCTATTCCCAGAAGTGGGTGCAAATACCTGTATTATACAGGTATCTGCACCCCCCTCCCCCCTGAAAGGTGCTAAATGTGACACCGAATGGAGGGAGGGTTCCTGAAAAGCGGAGGTTCCATTTTTGTGTGAACCTCCGCTTTAATCTTTTAATCCTTTCCTATATTCCAGTTTAAGCTGATGCCATGACTGACGCCCCAGGTTTCCTGTTTTGGGGAGGCTTCTTTTCTCTTGCAGTGTTCTATGGAGCCACCCTTGCATGCAGGAACTAAAGATATGTCTCTCTACAGCGTGTGTGCATCAATAGAAACACACAGCCCCATAGCCTAGGATGGCAAGCCACTTTTTACCATTAGTTGTACTTTAAAGTGATACTAAAGTCTCCGTTTTTTTTCTTTAAAAATAACAAACATGTTATACTTACCCGTCCTGTGTAATGGTTTTGCACAGAGCAGCCAAGATCCTCCTCTTCTCGGGTCCCTCATCAGTGCTATTGGCCCCATCCCCCCTGCTGAGTGCCCCCATAGCAAGCAGCTTGGGGGGCACCTGAGCCGAGCCGCTGCTCTGTGTGTCCATTCAGACACGGAGCCGTGGCATACCCCCTCTCTCTTCATTTGCTCACTGACTCTGATTGACAGCTGCGGGATCCAATGGCACCCAGCTGCCATGTCAGCTAATGAGGAGGGAGAGTCCCGGAAAGCCGAAACACTCATGCAACATCGCTGGATCTAGATGGGCTCAAGTACTATATGTATTAGGGGGATTGCTGCACACAGGATTTTTTTTTATCTTAATGCATGGAATGCATTAAGATAAAAAAAAACCTTCTGACTTTACAACCACTTTAGGCCTTTTCTTCAAGCACATTCATCCCACAAAATATTATTTTCAAACAAATACAGCTGTGCTCATAAGTTTACATACCCTGGCAGAAATTATGATTGCTTGGCCTTTTTTTTAGAGAATATGAATGATAACACAAAAACATTTCTTTCACTCGTGGTTAGTGTTTGGCTGAAGCCATTTATTATCAATCAACTGTGTTTACTCTTTTTAAATCATAATGGCAACAAAAACTACCCTAATGACCCTGATCAAACGTTTACATACCCTGGTGATTTTGGCCTGATAACATACACAAGTTGACACAAGTGGGTTTGAATGACTATTATAGGTAGCCATCTTCACCTGTGATCTGTTTGCTTGTAATTCGTGTGTTTGTATAAAAGGTCAATGAGTGAGGTCTGGACTCCTGAGAGACCCTTGCCTCTTTCATCCAGTGCTGCACTGATGTTTCTGTATTCTGAGTCATGGGGAAAGCAAAAGAATTGTCAAAGATTCTGCGGGAAAAGATAGTTGAACTGTAAAAAAAGGGAAAGGATATAAAAAGATATCCAAGGAATTGAGAATGCCAATCAGCAGTGTTCAAACTCTAATCAAGAAGTGGAAAATGAGGGGTTCTGTTGAAACCAAACCACGGTCAGGTAGACCAACTAAAATTTCTGCCACAACTGCCAGGAAAATTGTTCAGGATGCAAAGAAAAACACACAAATAACTTCAGGTGAAATACAGAACTCTCTGAAAACATGTGGTGTGGCTGTTTCAAGATGCACAATAAGGAGGCACTTGAAGAAAGATGGGCTGCATGGTCGAGTAGCCAGAAGAAAACCATTATTACGCAAATGCCACAAAGTATCCCGCTTACAATACGCCAAACAGCACAGAGACAAGCCTCAAACCTTCTGGCACAAAATCATTTAGTGATGAGACCAAAATGTAGCTTTTTGGCCACAACAACACTACATTTGGAGAGGAGTTAACAAGGCCTATGATGAAAGGTACATCATTCCTACAGAAAATTGATGGCAAAATTAATGTAGTATGTTATCAAAAAATACTGGAGGAACTTTTGCACTCATCAGCCAGGAAGCTGCGCATGGGACGTACTTGGACATTCCAACATGACAATGGTCCAAAACACAAAGCCAAGTCGACCTGTCATTGGCTACAGCAGAATAAAGTGAAGGTTCTGGAGTGGACATCTCAGTCTCCTGACCTCAATATCATTGAGCCACTCTGGGGAGATCTCAAACGTGCAGTTCATGCAAGACAGCCCAAGAATTTACAGGAACTGGAGGCTTTTTGCCAAGAGGAATGGACAGCTTTACCATCTGAGAAGATAAAGAGCTTCATCCACAAATACCACAAAAGACTTCAAGCTGTCATTTATGTTAAAGGGAGCAATACACGGTATTAAGAGCTGGGGTATGTAAACTTTTGATCAGGGTCATTTGGGTAGTTTCTGTTGTCATTATGATTTAAAAAGAGTAAACACAGTTGATTGATAATAAATGGCTTCAGCCAAACACTAACCATGAGTGAAAGAAAAGTTTTTGTGTTATCATTCATATTCTCTGAAAAATGGCCAAGAAATCATAAATTCTGCCAGGGTATGTAAACTTTTGAGCACTAATATCTTCACAGGCAAAACAAGAATTAAAAAAGATGGACTTTTTAGAGTAACCATGGTAACATCAAATACTACTACAAGGCTAAAAATATTCAGTTTTATTGTTTTCAATAATTCATAATAAAAATGCATTACATAGATGATACAATAAAGCTTTTGCCTTTCTCTTATATATACAGAATGTAACATCCATGTGCACTGATATATTTCATTATCTCCTACAAAATGGAGATAATACACAATTTTTATCACCAACGTTTCATGTCGTCCTTTTCTCATTATTGAGCAAGAATGGTTTTCAGTTGTTTCTGATGCAATCGTAGATCAAAATCTGCTTCTTCCGATAAACATTTCAGAGCTTTGGAAATCCGTATTCAATTAAAGATATATTCTTTGAACCTAAATATATAATATTTGAACTGAACCTCCTCCCATACATTCCTTTAGGATTTCTCCAGAGCCTTCCCTGTCCTCTGGAACTCCCTTCCCCAATCTGCCTGGCTATCCACCTACTCTGTCAGCCTTTAAGAGATCCCTGAAAGCTCATCTCTTCAGGGAGGCCTATTTTGCCTCCACTTGATAAACTGAAATTTTATTTTTTCCGACAGCTCATCCTTCGCAGTTATTACCTTTTGTATCACTTGACTTTAGCTTTTAGATTGTAAGCTCTCACGAGCAGGGCCCTCTAAACCCTCTTGTACTGAATTGTATAATAAATGCACTGTCTCCCTTTATTTGGTATTGCACTGTGCAAAATGCTAGTGCTTTTTAGACATGTACAAAACTGAAAATTTTGTTTAGTTTCGTACATATTCGTTATATTACTAATTTAGTTTTGTTTTGTATATATTCGTTATGTTAATAATTTAGTTTTGTTTTAAAACTGGTTTAGTGCAGTTTTGGAATTTGTTAAATTTCATTTCATTTTCATTAGATTTAGTTTTGTTTATTCATTTTCTAACGAATTCCGCATTTTTAGAACGATTCGAAGTCGGATTGGTCGAAAAATGATTGACAAATTCAAATTCTGTGTGAAGAATAGCTGGTCACAGCTATAGAGTACACCCCCTCTGCCTGCTCCCCGTCTGACATTTATTTTATAGCTAAGGGGCGGAGTCACCCAATGACATCAGAGGGTGACCCTGCCACCTTGTGATATAATTAACCGGGACATGCTGGGTCAATGACGTCACAAGGGGGCTGGGTCACCAGGTGGCCCCGCCCCTTACCTATATAAGAAATGTCAGATGGCGGAGCAAACAGTGCATGGGAAGGTTCAGGAATTGTCAAAAACTCATTTACTGTCTTTATTCACCTTTTACACATTTTTGGTGAATAGGTACCCCATACTCATTCACATGGGGGGTTTCTTAAAGGGGGCTTTCAGATTCCGATAAGCCCCCTGCCTGCAGACCCCCACAACCACCGGCCACGGTTGTGGGGGTGAGGCCCTTGTCCCCATCAACATGGGGACAAGGTGCTGTGGCGTGGGGTTTCCACTTCAAGTAATGCAATAAAAAAAAAAAAATCCTTTAAATATAGTGCCTGAGGGGCCCCCTTAGTCTGCCTGTAAAGTGGTGCCTCTGCACCTCATATAGAACATGCTGCAGAAAAAATTACAATTCGAAAGAAAAAAAAATTAGTCAAATCACATTTAAATTAAGTCGCGCTTGTAATTGCCTTCACCGGCTATTGAAAAAAAGAAAGAAAGACAGAACTGCCAAAATTAAAAAAAGAAACGGCGCGGAGTCCCCCTCAAAATCTATACAAGACCCTTATCCGAGCATGCAGCCTGGCAGGGCAGGAGGGGGGGCAAGCGAGCGCTCCCCCCTGAACAATACCAGGCCACGTGCCCTCAATGCGCCCCCACCCCAACGCACCTTGTCCCCATTTTGATGGGGACAAGGGCCTCATCCCCACAACAGTGGCCAGTGGTTGTGGGGGTCTGCGGGCAGGGGGCTTATTGGAATCTGGAAGCCCCCTTTAGCAAGGGGGCCCCCAGATCCCGGCCTCCCCATGTGAATGAGTATGGGGTACTACCCCACTGCTCCAAAGCACCCACCCCCCCATGTTGAGGGCCTGTGGCCTGGTATTGTTCCCCCTTTCCTGACCTGCCGGGTTGCATGCCTGGATAAGGGTCTGGTATGGATTTTTTTTTGGGGGGGATTCCATGCTGTTTTTTTTTTAATTTTGGCGTGGGGTTCACCTTAGAATCCATACCAGACCCGAAGGGCCTGGTATGGACTGGGGGGCCCCACGCCGTTTTTTTCCTGAATTTTCTATTGCCACATTGTTGTATTTACATTTCAGCTGTCAGTGGGGAAGCCAGCTGACAGCTGATGACTCATCGGTTGTTAACCACTTGCCTACAGGGCCCTTTCTGCCCAGGCTTTTTTTCAGCTTTCAGCGCTGTCACACTTTGAATGACTATTGCGAGGTCATGCTACACTGTACCCAAATGAAATTTTTATCATATTCTTCACACAAATAAAGCATTCTTTTGGTGGTATTTAATCACTGCTGGGTTTTTATTTTTTGAAAAAATTGCATCTGCACCCCCCCCCCTGTCTCAGCAGTCAGCAGCAGAGAGGTGAACAGAACTCCTCTGCCAGATCCTGCGCTTCTCCTTGCATTAGAGACTGCTCAGATGGAACACCATGGCAGAACCCTGTTCTGTCTGAGCAGTCTCCAGTAAAGTTTTGTGTGGGTTATACCATCAGTGGGTGACCCCTTCTTTTCAGATTTGCATCATCTGCTACAGGAATGTGAGTGGGCTCCAACAAGGTCTGCACCTGCCCTTAAAGCGGAGTTCCACCCATTTCAAAGTCAGCAGCTACAAATGTAGCTGCTGACTTTAAATGATCAGGCACTCACCTGTCCCACGGTCCAGTGATGCGGGCGTACGAAGCCTCGCTCCTCTCCCCCTCCTCTACGCGGTGCCGCATTCTTAGTGTGGGCGCTTGGCTGTGGCTTTACAGCCGGGTGCACACTGCGCATGTGCGAGCCATGCTGCGTGCTGTGAATGGCCAGGCAATCTTCTGGGACCTGTGAAGATTGCAGGAAGGGAGGGGGAAGAGGTGATCTTCCTTCCGGCGCCGCGGTGCCAGGGGAGGAAGTGGGAGCTAGGTGCCTCTAAAAACAGGGTACCCGCCCCCCCCCCCAAAAAAAAATTACATGTGGCATGTCAGGGGGTCACCAGCACTTGAAGTTCAATTTTTGGGTGGAACTCCGTTTAAGCCTTAAGTTGCCACTAAAACCAGTAATAATCAAATGCAGAGGCAATTATTTAATATGATAAAGAGTAGATACATTTGTATAATCTTAATGCTTGTTCGGCCTGCAATGAAATTGAGTTTGATACCCTTGACCTAGGTGATTCCACTGGAAGTTCTCCACCCCCTCCCGGCAACCTTGTGGGACACCTCATAGGTCCCAGAAGGCTGCAGGATCATTCACAAAGTACAGCGCGGCTTGCACATGCGCAGTAGGAGGCTGGCTGTAAAGAAGTCACAGCCGGCTTCCTACAGTTTACATGCCGGTGCTGGGGACATGAAGACAGGCAAAAAACTGGCCCGGGAGAGCAGGGTGCTGGGTCCTAGCTTGGACAGGCAAGTGTCCTTTTATTAAAAGTCAGCAGCTACAGTATTTTAGCAACTGATTTTTTTTTTTTTCCACTTCAGCAGACAGTGATCAGGGACTTGAATCAGCCTTGCCAATCATCACACCCGTCCCGTCCCAATAATTGTCACATCATCGTGGCATTTTTAAAAGGAGCAAAGAGAATTTTTTTTTAATCAGCAGTTTACAACCAAACAAGTATATCCCCTTACCCAATATACCCCCTTTACCCCTACCCCGTAACCCCTATCCCACCGCTGCTCTCCCACTGGCCGAAAGGTTGCAGCCAAGACCAGTCGTCACCTTACCCTGGTTCTACCATCTCAATTCCTGGGCGCTATCCATCCCTCCCATTTTGCCATTGCGCTGTTAATTTCCTCCTCCACCATAGTACCCCAGCACTCCATGATGTATGTTTCCTCAACCATATCTATCCACTCCCACAAAAAGGGAGCTTCCTTTTTATGCCAATACTTGGGTGTGAGTCTCTTAGCAGCATTTAAGAGGTGAGGGGTCAAGGACCTTTTATACTGTTTTATGTCGCCCGCCCCACCGTGGAACAATACCACCCAAGGGTCTTCCATTACTTCTTTTTGAGTGATCTCCTTAGTCATTTGCAATATCTTTTTCCAGAATTCCCTAATTTTGGGGCATTCCCGCCACAAATGTGTCATGGTGCCCACCTCATAACATCCTCTCCAACACTCCACTGATGTACTACACTGGAATTTGCTTATTTTATCTGGGGTAGCGTACTACCTTACTAGGCATTTGTAATTCATCTCTGCCGTTCTGCTGTCCACCGCCGAGGAGTGAGCAAGGTCAAAAAAGGTCCTATCTTGCAATGTGCCCAGTTCCCTCTCCCATTTAGTGATGAATGGCGGTGTCTCCAGTTCGTCCACCCTCAACAATACCTTATACATTTTTGATATAGTAAAAAGCAAGTAAACCGCGCTAATATGAGTCCAATTAACATTTAGTGAAAAATTCAAATAAGTCCAAATGGTGTAATAAATCCTTTGATGACAAAGGACAACAGTGTGATGATCTGCTTACCAGAACGTAAGCGAAGTCAAACAGGTGGCTTTAAACCCAGCCTGGGCCTTTCGAAGTACTCCGATAGGGGTAAAATCCGACAGGCTCATGCAACAGACCAGATCCACATAGGTGTAATAAAAAATATACAAAAAACCATAGCGTGATACTGACAAAAATTGTTATACTAAAGAGAGTGCTCACATAAAATCTTTATAAAGATCATAAAGAGCACCCTGAATGTATAGCCAATCCAGGGGCGTGAAACCAAAAGGAAGAGGTGACATGCAGCATGCAAAACGTGATGTCCTTGAATAAGGGACTCCAATTATATCTGGTTACCAGAAATGGACTTAAACAGGCGAACACAGATCCAAATGGGGGGAACACCCGGTGCACAGACACAAGAGGCCGCTTACCAGATGGTAAACAGGTGAAGGTATAATCAGCGGCAGGCTTATAGCCTCTGTACAGCCCAGAATGTGATCCTGATCAAAAACTATAGGGGTTCCTGCTCACCAGAAGGTCGATTGGAAGAGGCCAGAATCGAAAATGTGGCGGAGTCACCGCGATCCCGTCCCAGCAGACTCTTCACAAGCTCCAATCATGGGTATTCAAAAAGAAAGCAGCCAATAGTGTAATAACGTAACGGCTCCAATTTATTAAAAGGTAAAAACACTTACATTTGAAAAACGAAAAACAGCAATGCCGGCCGGCACTCAGACAGCTCCCGTCCACAACAGGGCAAACGTGGTGACGTCAGCACGTCCCTCCCAGACGCGTTTCGTCACAGGTTGACGTTCTCAATGGGGAACGGGCAGCGCGCTGAGCCACCACATTATAAACAAACACCAAGCCTCGCTCTGGGACCAAATAGGAGAAACACAGAGCGGACTGATATTAGCGCGGTTTACTTGCTTTTTATTTTCTGTTGGTGGGCCCCACTTCTAACCGCAGCTTATTGGACTTTTATTTTAAATTCATATTTTATTTAGGTGTCATTTTATTTCTATTCACAAGTTTATTTCTTCACTGTCATTTTTAATTTTAATTTTTCCAAGCGCAATTTTTTTGTTTTTTTATTGTCTGTATTTACGGGTTATTATTTTATTTTATTTACTTGCAATCCTTTTTTTGCTATCTTTTGAATGGCGGTTTTTGGTTACTCTGGTTGGGGCCCCTAATAGGGTCCCGTCTAGATTTTCATGTCTCCTGCATATAGACGCACCATGTAGAGGTGGCCTAATACCATTGGCCTAGACTTCGGTCTTTCCTCTCTTAATGTTTTGACTATCAGCTATACATTTCTTTTTGAAGATATAGTAACCTTGTCCCCCTTTTCTCTATATGTGTAACTTTATTCAATTTAGAATAGTAATACCCCCTACACATATTAGGATCATTGCACTATCAATATGAGGCTGGAAATACAATTTGCGATTTAGGGGGCGCATTATGCAATGTCTTGTTTTTGTTTTCATTTTTATTTTATTTTATTTTTATTTTTATCGTGTTTTTTATGAAGTATAGGCCTATCCCTTTAAAAGGATATGGGGTACATTTCAATTTAATAATTCTGTCATATTTTTATTGTTTGATATTTATATGTTATCAATATGTATGACCAAAGAAGGCTATACGCCTCCAATTAGCTAATTTTAAGGTCTCTCTTTTGTATGATAGAATGTCCAGAGTTATAATTTGTCTGGTGTCCCCTATTGGAGACATTTCTGTGTACTGTATATATCTGGTCACTCAGATTGTTCCTCTTCTCTAAATAATTGAGGCCCGCCCTCTGCAGACAGAGGGCGTTAATTTTAATTTTATTATCCTTTATTCAATTAATTTTGTTATTCAATTCTTGTATTAAGTGCCTCATTTCTATGTGCTCCAATCATCTAGAAGTGACGAGATTTGGCTTACCTTTACTCCCTGCCATTTTTCGTGGCTTTCCAATACTTTTGCCCACACCTAAGATGGCGCTCTGTGTTTCTCCTATTTGGTCCCAGAGCGAGGCTTGGTGTTTGTTTATAATGTGGTGGCTCAGCGCGCTGCCCGTTCCCCATTGAGAACGTCAACCTGTGACGAAACGCGTCTGGGAGGAACGTGCTGACGTCACCACGTTTGCCCTGTTGTGGACGGGAGCTGTCTGAGTGCCGGCCGGCATTGCTGTTTTTCGTGTTTCAAGTGTAAGTTTTTTTACCTTTTAATAAATTGGAGCCGTTACGTTATTACACTATTGGCTGCTTTCTTTTTGAATACCCATGATTGGAGCTTGTGAAGAGTCTGCTGGGACGGGATCGCGGTGACTCCGCCACATTTTCGATTCTGGCCTCTTCCAATCGACCTTCTGGTGAGCAGGAACCCCTATAGTTTTTGATCAGGATCACATTCTGGGCTGTACAGAGGCTATAAGCCTGCCGCTGATTATACCTTCACCTGTTTACCATCTGGTAAGCGGCCTCTTGTGTCTGTGCACCGGGTGTTCCCCCCATTTGGATCTGTGTTCGCCTGTTTAAGTCCATTTCTGGTAACCAGATATAATTGGAGTCCCTTATTCAAGGACATCACCTTTTGCATGCTGCATGTCACCTCTTCCTTTTGGTTTCACGCCCCTGGATTTGCTATACATTCAGGGTGCTCTTTATGATCTTTATAAAGATTTTATGTGAGCACTCTCTTTAGTATAACAATTTTTGTCAGTATCACGCTATGGTTTTTTGTATATTTTTTATTACACCTATGTGGATCCGGTCTGTTGCATGAGCCTGTCGGATTTTACCCCTATCAGAGTACTTCGAAAGGCCCAGGCTGGGTTTAAAGCCACCTGTTTGACTTCGCTTACGTTCTGGTAAGCAGATCATCACACTGTTGTCCTTTGTCATCACTTAGAAGGATTTATTACACCATTTGGACTTATTTGAATTTTTCACTAAATGTTAATTGGACTCATATTAGCGCGGTTTACTTGCTTTTTATTTTCTGTTGGTGGGCCCCACTTCTAACCGCAGCTTATTGGACTTTTATTTTAAATTCATATTTTATTTAGGTGTCATTTTATTTCTATTCACAAGTTTATTTCTTCACTGTCATTTTTAATTTGAATTTTTCCAAGCGCAATTTTTTTGTTTTTTATTTTTGATATAGTGTTTCTCAAGTCCTTTTCCACAAACAATCTCTCAAAAATGGAGAGATCGTCTCCAGATCTGATAGGTTGAGGTAAATTTTTGACAAAGTGACTCAACTGGAGAGACTGCAACTCTACCATCCCTGGTGCCAAATTATTGTGCAACAAATCCTGTATGGGCCTCATTTTCCCTTTTTTTAATATATCCCTTAGTTGTGAGACGTCCTTTTTTAACCAAACACCTCCTATACTGTTCATCCCTGGTGGAAAATATTCATTGTCTACTAATGTAATTAAAGGTGAATTATATTTACCGTTAACCCTTTTATATATCCCATCCCAAATTTTAAATACATTATGTGTCAGTGCATCGGTGTATTCATCAAATCTTCTGTGTTGTGGAGGGTTCCAAATTATGCTTCCCAATTGTGCTTTACTTAGTGTTTTCTCTATGTTAACCCATTTTTTCTCATTTTTTTTCCTTTGCCCGCTCTACCGCTCTGGACAGCACAACAGCTTTATATTAAGTTGAGATGTCGGGGACCGCCAGGCCTCCCTTCCTTTTCCCCTGCTTAAGCGTTTGAAAAGAAACTCTCGGTTTTTTATGTTTCCAAATTAAATTCAACAACAACATTTTTATTTTTCTCAAGTATTGTTGAGGGAGGGCTAATGGCACCATCTGAAATCTATACATGACCTTAGGGAGAATCATCATTTTTATGGTGTTAATTCTTCCCAGCCAAGATAGAGACGTTCCTAGGAGTTTATTACAATCAGACCTCACTTCGTCAAGTAGGGGGATATAGTTTTTTTTATATATCTGCTCCCTCGTATTTGCTAGTTTAATACCTAAGTATTTTAATTCTTTAGTCCAGGTGAATTTGAACTTATTTTTTAATGCTCTCTTTTCTGTCTGGTTGATGTTGATATTTAATATCTCAGATTTTGCAATATTTATTTTGAAGTTGGAGATTTCCCCATATTGTTTCAGGGTATTTGTTAGGTTACGCATTGTCTCCCGGGGTTCGTGACATAAAACAATATGTCATCTGCGAAAGCGGAAAGTTTGTGCTCTTCCTGTCCCAACTTAAATCCGGATATACTCGGATCCTTACGGATCGTGGCCAGAAGTGGTTCTAGGGATAAAACAAATAACATTGGAGACAGGGGACACCCCTGCCTCATACCGTTTTTCATCTCGAAAGGGAGAGACATTAAGCCGTTGACTTTTATTGATGCGGTTGGATGATGGTACAATGATTTGATCCAGCCGATCATTCTTGGACCAATGCCCATTGTCTCTAAAGTCTGAATCATAAACCCCCAGTCTACCCTGTGGAAGGCCTTTTCGGCATCAATCGACAGTAGCAGTCCTTGGGTTCCCTTTTCTTTTATCATTTGAAGCAGGAGTACTGTTTTAACCACATTATCCCTCCCATCTCTTTTAGGCGTGAAACCTACTTGGTCCGGATTTACAAGTGTGTTCATTAGTCCCTTCAACCTCCCAGCCAGGACTTTAGCAAAGAGCTTTATGTCCATGTTAAGTAATGAATTTGGCCTATAACTAGAACACAACGTTTCCTCCTTTCCCTCTTTTAAGATGACAGTAATTGCAGCTGACAAGGCCTCCTTACTAATTTTATACTCTGACCCCAGGCCGTTCATATAATGACACATCCTTGGGACCAGGATTGATTTAAATTTTTTATAGTAAGATATTGTGAGACCATCTGGCCCTGGACTCTGATTCTGCCAAGGCCTTCCCTATTTCTTCCTCGGAGATCGGGGCCTCCAGAGCTACCCCGGTCTCATTGGCAATTTTCGGTAGACCTGCGTTTTTAAGAAAGTTAATAATTTTTCTATTCTTTTCCCCGGGCCGGGCTTCCTGCTGCTGTACTGAGTATAATTCTTGGTAGTAAGTTTTAAATATTTCTGCGATTCCTTTGGGCGAATAGACCATGTTGCCATCCTTTGATTGAACTTTCTCAATATAATTGATGGCTTTTTTCTTTTGTAGGGTTTTTGCAAGGTATTTACTAGGTTTATTTCCCAACTTATATCTTTCCCTGGCTGTCCTAGTCAGGGCCATCTTAGTTTTGTGATCTAATAATTCCTTTAACTCAGTTCTTTTATTTATTACCGTTTTATATAACTCTTTATGGCGGTCCAGGTGATTCTTATGTTCTTGTACAACTTTGCCTAACTCTTTTCTGAGCAAACATATTTTCTTTCCTTTTTTTCCGTGACCCTAACTCTATCAGGATCCCCCTGATGTAGGCCTTATGTGCCTCCCACAAGGGAGAGCCGTTACTTCTCCCCTGTCATTATGAAAAAAATAGTTTTCGAGTTCCCTTGCTACCAATACACCTCCTTCCTTATCTCTAATCAGTTTTTCATTCAGACGCCATCCGAGCCGCTGACCTACTTTCCCTGGAGCTGACATCTTCATCCCCACTGGGGCATGGTCTGATACCGTAGAAATTTCAATCTTAGATTCCATCACCTTATCCACGTCCCTGTGTTCAACAAAGATGTAGTCTATCCTGGAGTAGGACCCGTGCACGGGGGAATAAAACGTAAAATCATGTGTTTTAGGGTGTTGAATCCTCCAAATGTCAACCATTTGGCAATCATGCAGTTTTTTTTAAACTCCTTTCAATTGAACGCAATTAGTCTCCCGTGCACGGGTCCCGCTATCCAGACTGGGTGCCATGCAAAAGTTTAGGTCTCCCATCAGAATTGTATGTCCCTTCCTGAAAGTCTCCAGCTTAACCAAGACACCTTTAAGATAATTCATCGGGTTTTTATTGGGGGCGTAAACATTTACTAATGTATATTCCTCGTCCCCTAATTTCCCTTTTAGAAACAGGAATCTACCCTCAGGGTCGGTTAACCTGTCTTCCAGTACAAACCGAATTCCATTCACGAATCCAATTGCGACCCCCCTCGCTCTCTTAGTGATTGTATCCCCATAGTACCATAGCGGGAAATCCCTGGATGACAGTTTAACTTTTGATACATGTGAGATGTGTGTCTTTTGAAGAAAAACTACCTCCGCCCCGAACCGTTTGAGCTCTTTCATTATTATATGTCTCTTACTAGGGATATTCAGCCCGCTGACGTTGTAGGTCATAAGCTTAATTGTTGCCATTCCTTTTTGGTCTATCGCTAATTTTAACTCTGTTTATGGACAGTGTAACAGCGGTATCCCCCCTCCCCATACACCCCCCCACCCCCATCTCCCCCCTCCCCCCAGCCGCAATCCGGCCCGTAGACCCCTGAAGAACACGATGACTCATGTGCCTCAGAGGATCTCCAACTCCAGAGGTGGAGCTCCCGGTGTGCCCCTTTTTCCGCTTCAATAAATACGTGGGTTTTGGGGCAGTTGGCCGGTCACCCTCCGTGCATTCCAAATCCACTTAGCCTTCCTTTTTTATGCTCTTCCCTCCCTCCACCCCCCACACCCCCCCCCCGTCACTTTGTTGGCGTACTCACTTTCTAACCCGTCCAAACCCCAACTGAATTTTTTAAACGGGCTAAAGAACTTTTTCAGGGTCATAGAAAATGGTACAAAAAAGTTCCAACATTTTCTCCTCTCACCCTTCTGAATAGATCTTTGGCAAATTCTACGTAAAACTCAGGAGTACCGCTCAGCCTTTCCATTCTTAGATTTACATAGAGGTTTTCTAGACAAAGGGGTAAACCCCCCAAGACTCCTGTTGCCTCCAGTGTAGCTGCATAAGGTCAGGATTTGCCATGAGAATCCTTCTCCTCTCCTGCAGGGGCAATATATATTCAAAAAGGTGATTCAACCCCCCTGACCACTCCCAAGAGCAGAACTTACATATAAAGGGCATTAACCCTCTGCCTATAAACCTCTGGAGGACTCTTAGAGCTCCAAGGAGCCCTGATTGAGAAAGGCTGCAACAGGAAATGGACAAAGCATTTTCCAAATGTCATGGTCCTACCTGCTGCTGTTTCTATTCAGTCAGATACATGGTTCCCATTCACTTCTACTAGGTCTTCCATAATCGTATGGCATGTCTCTGTGTTGTAATAAGAGAAACAACTGTATAGAAAGGCAGCCAATTTTGTAGGGTGGGATTTACACTACATCCACATGAACAGGTTGGCCCATATATATAAACAAATGGCCACTGCCCCCTCCTATAACTGGCCTTTGCAGCAAGAAGCACATGGAAGGATGACGCATGTCAAACAAAACCAAAGAAAATTTCCAGCTCAAGTTACCAACCAGCCTGCAACCAACCGAATTACCATGTTTAATAGTATGCATTAAAAACAGGGGTTTAGTTTGCACATATTTGCAAATTCATGCATAAGCTGCAGGGCCGCTTCACGGCACCCCAGTATTATCTGCAGTCCTAACTCTAAATTCTCAGAGCCTCCATAGTAGAAGCACATGCATTATAATGAATAGGCAGAGGGCAGGTGAGCCTGGAAGATGCCCACCCCTCCTTAACCACTTCAGCCCCGGAAGGATTTACCAGGCCATTTTTTGAGATAGGGAACTGCGTCGCTTTACCTGACAATTGTGCTGTTGTGCAACGCTTTACCCAGACAAAATAATGTGCTTTTTTCCCACAAATAGAGTTTTCTTTTGGTGGTATTTGGCCACCTCTACGGTTTTTATTTTTTGCACTATAAACAAAAAAAGACTGCCAATTTTGAAAAAAAAAAAACAATATTTTTATATTTTGCTATAATAAATATCCAAAAAAAATGTAAAAAAAATAATTTCTTCATCAGTTTTGGCCAATATGTATTCTTCTAAATAATTTTGGTAAAAAAAAAATCACAATAAGCGTATATTGATTGGTTTAGCGTCTACAAAATAGGGGATAGATATATGGCATTTTTATTATTATTTATTTTTTTACTAGTAATGGCAGTGACCAGCGATTTTTGGTGGGACTGGGACATTGCGGTGGACAGATCGGATACTTTTGACACTTTTTTGGGACCAGTGACATTTATACAGCGGTCAGTGCTATAAAAATGCACTGCTTACTGTATAAATGACACTGGCAGGGAAGGGGTTAACGCTAGGGGGCGCTCAAAGGGCTAAGTGTGGCCTAGGGAGGTGTTTCTAACTGTGGGGGGAGTGGACTGTGGGAGATCGCTGTTCCTAATCACTAGGAACAGATGATCGCATTGTACTCCCCTGAGAATGGGGATCTGTTTGCTTACATCGACAGATCCTGTTCTGCCTCTCTGTGGAGTGATTGCAGGTGGCCAGGGGACATCACGGCTGCCGCCATGCGCATCGGCTCCGGCGCCACCTCCGGTGACCCGTGCACCCGCCTCTGGTGGCGCGCGCCCACTGTATCTATTACATGAAGCGACGTACTGGTATGTCGATTCGCACAATAGAGCCGCGCTGCCGCAGTATAACTGCGGAAGCTGATCGGCAAGTGGTTAAAGGCATAGGGGAGCACTGGACACCCAGCATATAGCACAATGGCAGCAAAGATGTCCAGTACTAGTGAGGAGATGCACTGGACACTGACTGAGCCAGTTGGAGAATTACTGGCCAAACAGCGACTGCATTTTAGCAAATGTGGTCATTGTTCAGCAGCACCATTGCATCCAGGTAGCTGAGGGTGCCGTGGCAAAACATATATTATCCAAATGTATTAGCTAGCAGTGGAGGCTCCTCCATCCAAACTGTTTAGTGCAGATAGGGGAAATCATTTTCTATTAATCAACCTGAGGGATGGAATAGAGAAAACTAGGCCATGTATGGCGACCTTAAAGCTTAAAGAGGAAGTAAACACGGATGGGTTTTACTTCCTCTTTAATCCCGGCAAAGTAAATGCATAATGGGCTAGTATGCATAGCTCCCAACTGTCCCTGATTTGGAGCAATGTCCCTCTGTCCCTCATTCCTCCTAATTTGTCCCTCATTTTGGTCTGATCTATATAGATGTATATAAAATGCACTTTTTATCTATCAAAAAGTGTTTTCCAGCACTAAACCTTTCATCTGATTTCTAAATTGCTGCATTTGTAAATTCCAAAAGTCAATATAAAGGAATAGTAGTGGTAAAAAAAGCACTTGTGAGTTTAACAAATCTTGTTTTTTTTTTGTACAATTCTCCTTTAAGGGGGTGTGGCAAGGGGTGTGTCCTATGTCTGCATACTTTTGCTGATAGGTGTTCCTCATTACCATCTCAAAAAGTTGGGAGGTATGTAGTATGCATCGCATAAAAAAGTACTGATGTTGTCGCCATTTCACAGGCAGATGCAGATTAACCGGTTCCCGACCGGCTCCTGTACATTTACGTTGCCAGAATAGCACGGCTGCGCAAAGTAACGTACCCGTACGTTACTTTGAATTTGCCGCTGTGTGCACGCGCCTGCCGCGAGCTCCGTGAGTTGGGTCGCGGGTCCCGTGGACTTGATCGCCGCGGGGATACCCGCAATCGCCTCACGGAGAGGACGAACGGGGAGATGCTGATGTAAACAGCATCTCCCCGTTCTGCCTAGTGACAGTGTCACTGGATCTCTGCTCCCTGTCATCGGAGCAGAGATCAGTGACATCACATACACAGCCCATCCCCCCTACAGTTAGTAATCACTCCCAGTACTGATTTAACCCCTCCCCGCCCCCTAGTGGTTAACCCCTTCACTGCCAGTGTCATTTATACAGGAATCAGTGCATTTTTATAGCACTGATTGCTGTATAAATGACAATGGTCCCAAAAAATGTGTCAAAAATGTCCGACATGTCCGCCATAACGTGGCAGTCACAATAAAAATCGCTGATCGCCGCCATTACTAGTAAAAAAAAATTATTAATAAAAATGCCATAAAACTATCCCCTATTTTGTAAGCGCTATAACTTTTGCGCAAACAAATCAATAAACGCTTATTGCGATTTTTTTTTTTTACCAAAAATATGTAGAAGAATACGTATCGACCTAAACTGAGGAAAAAAAATGTTTTCTTATATATTTTTTTGGGATATTTATTATAGCAAAATGTAAAAAATAATGCGATTTTTTCAAATTTGTCGCTATTTCTTTGTTTATAGCGCAAAAAATAAAAATCGCAGAGATGATCAAATACCACCAAAAGAAAGCTCTATTTGTGGGAAAAAAAGGACGTCAATTTTGTTTTGGAGCCACGTCGCACGACCGCGCAATTGTCAGTTAAAGCGACGCTGTGCCGAATCGCAAAAAGTGCTCTGGTCAGGAAGGGGGGTAAATCCTTCCGGGGCTGAAGTGGTTAAAGGTTTGACATGTTGGGTATCTATTTACTTGGTGCAATTTCTTCTTTTATATTTTACTAAACAATTGGGGTCATTTATTGTGTTTGTGAGCCCTAAAATTAACTTTCATTTCATTTTGTTACGGAAATTTTGCATTTTCTAGACCTTTTCGGTCATATCATGTGACATAAAAAAATTGGAACTACCACTATTTTATTCTCTAGGGTGTCTGCTTTCAGAAAATACATAATGTTTTGGGTTGTTTTATGTAATCTTCAGATCTTAAATGATTTTTTTTAAGCACGTATGCAAAAATTGCAAAAACGGCTCTAGCAGCGAAAGGGTTAAAGCGGGGGTCCACCTATCTATCGTTTTTTTTTGTTTTTTTTTAGTTCATTCACAAACTTTTCTTCTCAGCATTACACTCTCACATATTGTGTGTAATATGTCCACCTGTGTCAGATTTCGTCGGAAAGAATAACTTATATTATTCACTGCAGGCGGTTTCCATCTTCATTGTGGGCATTTGAAGCCCACAAGCATTTATTTCCTGGATGTGGTGAATGCTGTGCTCCCAGCATTCACCGCTCGTTCCCGCACATGCTCAGTGGCATCCTGGGAAGCCTGAGACTAGCTCCCAGGAGTCTGGGAGAGGCTAGAAACACGCCTACTCCCACGGGAGGAGAACCAGGAAGTGCAAAGAAGAATAGAAAAATAAAAGGTAATTACGGCGATTTAAATTTTTTTAAACGGCATGTCAGCATCTAGGCAAGGAAGAGAATACATACAGATATTGTTCAAAATTTGGGTGGAACCCCGCTTTAAATGAAAGAAACGGCGACGTGCATCTATTACGAGATGTACTACATATGTTTTTGTTTAATTTTGCCCTGATGTACACATTAAAGCTGAAGTTGGGGTCTCACAGTTTTATGTGTACATGTGTTTTTAACTTCTTACTTTTGCAGTGTACATTATACTATTTTTTTTTTGTTCCGGGATACGAATTCTGCTCTAATTGGTGCCTCTTTGTGCAGCTTGCAATGTACTTCCACCCTCTGCTCCCGCCCACCTGGAACTTTTTGATGTTTCTGGTCATCTTTGTGTGTTTAAACACTTCTGCTGTATTCTTCAAAGTAAAAATATAGATTATCCAAGATGTATATGACCCTCTCTTGTTATTGACCTCCTCAGCATCTACTAAAAACCAAAAGACTGGGCAATAAAAGCGTTGTGTTCATATAAACTTTTATATTTTCTAATGTCACCCACAAAACAGGGAGGAATTAGGTTCCACACCATGAAACATGGAAAAGGTTCTGTCTCCAAAGTGTGGTTCAGCCTCGCTCCTCCCCGTCTTCACCAACAATGAGGATCATTGTTCTGAATAGCTGGATGATAAGAATGCAAAACGCAGTCAAAATCTCCAGGTAAATAGACCATGTATGGGATGCTGTTGCCTTAAAGCTAATATCCTCTCTGATATTCACAGGTATTACTAAGGCTAGACATAGATTTTTTTTTTATTCAGCCAGTGGGCTGAACTGGCCAAATTTCCATCCATCTATGGCCAACATTAATGACAGACGCTCTTTATAAAATAATTTCTTCTCAATAATCCCAAAGATCACGTAATATCCTGTATGAACGTAATATCCTGTATGACTGTTTATACTCAATAAACTTTACTTTTGATTAAAAAAATAAATAATCCCAAAGATCTAATCAGGGGGTAAGGATTCAATTGTTGAGATTCACATCTTTGTTGTGGACCAAATTAGAAAGCCACCCAAGTAATGTCCGCTAGCCCAGCCAGTTAATCTCAAGAAACTGGTTGATTTACTAAAGGCAAATATACTGCAAGTACACTTGGAAGTGCAGTCGCTGTAGATCTGAGAGAAAGATCTGAAATGAGGGGAAGCTCTGCTGATTTCTATCATCCAATGATGTGCAAAAATTCTGTTTTTTATTTTCCTTGCATGTCCCCCTCAGATCTACAGTGACCGCTAAATCTAAAAGCCTGGCCCTGAAAGCCAAGATGTGGTGATGAAAGCAAAAGTGTCTGAACTCCATCATTGAGATTATCCTGACTTTCCGGGTAGAGGGCAATGAGATGTAGTTATAGAATAGTTTATGGGCATAGATGCTGATCCCAGTTCCACTGGGACACTTTTCTGTACAGTATACATGCTTTAAAATGAACTCCAGGCAAACAGCTAAATATACAGATATAATCAGGGGCGTAACTAGAAATAGCAGGGCCCCATAGCAAAATGTTGTATGGGGCCCCCCTGCAAACAGTCCCCCCCCTACAGCTGCCCTAGTGTCAATGCAGTGTGACCTGTGCCACATACAGCGTGACCTGTGCCCAATACAGCGTGACCTGTGCCCAATACAGCCTGGTCTGCCTGTGCCCCATGCAGCCTCACCTATGCAGAGGAAGAGGCAAGCCACCCGGATCAGCAGAGAGCGGGATTGCCCGCTGTAATAGCTTTCATTTGAATTTTCTGTCTTCCCGGGGCTCATCGTCACATAGCTCCACCTCTTGGCCCGACGCCTTTGATGACGTCACATGTCCCGCATTGGATCGGCGTTCTGTCTATCAAAGGCACCGGGCCAAAAGGTGGAGCTATGTGACATGAGCCCCGGGAACACTGGAAGTTCTAATGAAAGCTCTTACATCGGGCAATTCAGCTCTCTGCTGATACAGACAGCTCGCCTCTTCCTTTCCTCTCTCTTCCCCTGGCTGGGAGACTGTGCCGGCGGTGCTCTCATCCTCACTGGGCCCCACTCGGCTGCGGGCCCCATAGCGCCCGCATGGGTCGCTATGGTAGTAGTTACGCCCCTGGATATAATACATACATGAGAGGTGTTTTGCCTGCCAAAGGATTTGTATTTCTGCCTATCCAGTCCTGAGATTTACACAGCCCTGCCACACAACACAATCCTGTCTGGAAGTATAGGACCTGATTTTTTATAGTTCAATAACACATATGAGTCTCCTTTCCACCAGTGTTAATTTTGGCAGCAAATTTCGATTCAGTTTTAGTCTTATGCCCCGTACACACGGTCAGACATTGATCGGACATTCCGACAACAAAATCCATGGATTTTTTCCGATGGATGTTGGCTCAAACTTGTCTTGCATACACACGGTCACACAAAGTTTTCGGAAAATCCGATCGTTCTGAACGCGGTGACGTAAAACACGTACGTCGGGACTATAAACGGAGCAGTAGCCAATAGCTTTAGTTTCTTAATTTATTCTGAGCATGCGTGCAAACTTGTGCGTCGGATTTGTGTACACACGATCGGAATTTCCGACAACGGATTTTGTTGTCGGAAAATTTTATATCCTGCTCTCAAACTTTGTGTGTCGGAAATTCCTATGGAAAATGTGTGATGGAGCCTACACACGGTCGGAATTTCCGACAACAAGGTCCTATCACACATTTTCCATCGGAAAATCCGACCGTGTGTACGGGGCATTAGTCTTAGGACTAAAATGGCATTTTAGTTTTAGTCCCATTTAGTCTTCTGCAATTGTTTTAGTTTTAGTCGTATTTAGTCGACTAAATCTCCAGTACATTTTAGTCGACTAAAACTCATTTTAGTCGTCTAAAATCTAATGGGTGTAATTCAATTGTAATGCATTAGTTAACAATTCTCTACAATTTGCAAACTCATTATATACTGCTGGAGTGAAAAATATAATATGTTATTTATTATTACATTGAGGTATGTACAAACATGCACTACAGACCAGTGTTAATTTTGAAGTCAAATTTCAATTTAGCTTTAGTCTTAGTCTTTTGACTAAAATGGCATTTTAGTTTTAGTCCCATATTAGCCTTTGACTAAAATACCATTTTAGTTTTAGTCGTATTTTAGTCATTTCAGTTGTTTTAGTTTTAGTCGTATTTTAGTAGACTAAAATAATATTCATTTCGTCAACTAAAAAGTAATGGCCCGGAGACAGAGGAACTCTAGGGGGAGGGCCAGCATGACTTGGGTGGGGCAGTGAGGCGGAGTGTTAAGGTAGGGTAACTAGGGTAGGAGGTGCTGTGGGGGGAGTTTAGATAAAAGTGGGGGGCGGAGTTATATCAGGGTCAGTGTGAGAGAGGAGCGGCCGTTAGAAGAATTAGAGAAGAATAGGCACGGTCTCCGCGTTACAGCATGGGTGACTTGGAGACGCTTCTGTCTCAACTTAGGGAGGAGGCGGCGGCCAGAGGCACGGGATGGCTGCAGGCTTCGGTTGCCAGTTTGTTACAGGGCCCCAGCCAGTCCTCCTCTGCTTTACCCACCAGCCCCCCCCCTCCGGGCCGCACACGTGCTAGGCGGTCCAGGCCGCCGGAGCGTTTTAGCCCTGAACCGGATCACTCAGGGAGTCGGGCAATGGAAGTGCGGACTCCGCCGGCCAAGCGCAAGTCAGCGGTGGCGGCGGCAAGTCACGGAGCTCGAGCGGTGCGGGAGACGAGCGGCGCGAAAGTGTCAGGTACCGCCCCCGCTGCAGACAGTATGAGACGCATGGCGGCTGCCGCGGCGGGCTCTCAGCCTGGCCGGAGGGAAGCTCGGCGAGGGAGAGATGCCTCGGCGGGTGACGGCTACCTGGCGGTAACGGCCGGGGCCCGTATTCCTGAAGGGAGGGGTAGAAAGAGAAGCTCGGCGGGTGCCCCGCAGGTTCGTAGGGACTTGGATGAGTCGCAGTCCGGATCTACGGCCAGGCGGGCTCCCCCTGCCCGGCCCAGGGCTCAGCTTCAGTGCCTTGAAGAGACAAGTGCTGGTGCGGCGCGCAGGGAGGACGTCTCTGCGTTGCGCTCAACGGCGGCGGTGAATCCTGCTGTGCGGCCTGCGACTGTGGAGCGGAGAGAGGCCGGGAGTTCCCAGGACAGCCTGTCTGAGGGTGAGCTGGAGGATCGTGCAGAGGATGAACTGCAAGAGCCGGCGCGTGCAGCGGGGATTGCGGCTGGATGTCCCGTGAGGCAGCGGCAGCCAGGTGAGCACCCTTCTGTGTTGTCTTTGTCTTCTGCTAATGTTAGTAAAGGGGGGTCTGTTATTAGTGATGCGGTAGGGGTGTCAGGGGCGCAGGGTGTGCTAAGTAGTTTAGGGCAAAGTGGGGGTTCCACGTCACTGGGGTCACAAGACGTGGGGGTGGTGCAGACATTGCTGGCTGGTTTGCGGGAGGTGCTGGCGCGCTGTGAGGTTGGTCAGCGGCCGGTGGCGGGCGCTTCTCCGGTGGCGGCGTGGGCTACGGCCCACGCGGCCGCACCACAGGACGTGGTGAGGGTGGGTACGGCATCGGGTGCAGCGGCCAGCTCGTTGGTTGCTGGGGTGGGGACGGAGATTCCTGTCACGCCGCCGGCGACGATAGTGGCCGGTGCTGCAGCGAAGGCTGGGGACGCGGCGACGGCGGGTAAGGGGACAGCGGGATTGGATGGGGTGCGTTTGGCGGATTCTGCCAAATGTGAAGTATACGTCTGTTTTGAGGGGCCCTTGGGCGCTCATTTAAAGACAGAAGTGAAAGAGCGCATTTGGAAGGGTGAGTACGTCGAAATTTTCTCCTTGTTGCCCTTGGAGAAGTTTAACTTGGATAAAGTTAAACCGGACGAGAGCAAAAAAGAGGAGGAGGAGAAGCGGCGTTATCGTTTAATCCCGCGCACTTTCTCAAATTGGCTACTAGCGTTTGCAATTCTGGCAAGCGTTATTGGGGAAAAGTCGCCCGAGCATTGCTCTGCTCTTTTCTGCTACCTTGACTCCATTGGCGAGGCGCAAAGAGTGTACGGTGGTACAGCCTGGTTGCGCTATGATGAGCAATTCCGGCAGAGGAAGGCAGTGCGCCCTGCATTAAGGTGGGATCACAAGGACATTAGTCTTTGGATGAAGTTAATGTCATCTCCAAGAGGCTCTTCGTCTCCCTTTCAGGGTGGGGCCGGGGGTTCGGCTAGTTCCGGACAACCGGCCAGCAGTCGCATGGGTTTCTGCTGGCAATTCAATGCCGGTAACTGCAAATTTGGGGCAAAATGTCGATTCCGGCATGAGTGTTCAACATGTGGAGGGTCACACTCACAATCCAGGTGTTTTAAACAAGGCCGCGGAAAAGCGGCAGAGGCTGGAAAAAGGGATGACACCAGTGAGGGTAAAAAGGATGGCTCCTTTTTTAAGGCGGTACCCTGATCAGAAAGCAGCCGAGTTGTTAGAGTTGGGATTTACGGTCGGTTTTAGGTTGAGTAGCCGGCTTATAGTGGTTCCGCCTATGGCGGATAATTTGAGGTCGGCCAGGGAACACTCCAGCATTGTTACGGAAAAATTGTTAAAAGAGGTTTCATTGGGGCGCATGGCGGGCCCGTTTGAGTCCACCCCAATGCCTGATTTGGTTGTTTCCCCGTTAGGTGTGGTCCCTAAGAAGGAGCCGAACAAATTTCGGCTCATTCACCATTTGTCGTACCCGCGAGGGGGATCAGTTAATGATTCAATCGACCCTGATTTGTGTAAGGTGTCTTACACATCTTTTGACACGGCGGTCGTGTGGGTTCAACGTTTTGGAAGAGGCGCATTGTTGGCAAAAACGGACATTGAGGCGGCTTTTCGCCTCTTGCCGGTTCATCCAGATTGCTGCCGTTTGTTGGGGTGTCGCTGGCAAGGCAAGTTTTTTGTTGACAGGTGCTTGCCCATGGGGTGTGCGATTTCATGTTCATTGTTTGAACAATTTAGTTCCTTTTTAGAATGGGCAGTGCGGGATGTTTCAGGCTTGTCATCCGTCATCCATTATTTGGATGATTTTCTATGTATAGGGCCTGCGGGTAGCTTGGTGTGTGCGTCATTGTTAGCTACAATTCAGCAGCTTTTTGAGTCTTTCGGGGTTCCGTTGGCTACTGACAAGACGGAGGGCCCAGTTACTGTTTTGAGTTTTTTGGGGATTGTTATAGACACGGTGGCTATGGAATGCAGATTGCCAGTGGACAAATTGGAGGGTTTAAAACGAGAGGTGGCCGTGGCGTACCGGGCAAAGAAGATACAGCTTCGGTCTTTACAATCGCTGCTAGGCAAATTGAATTTTGCCTGCCGCATCATGCCTATGGGGCGGGTTTTTTGCAGGCGCCTTGCCGCCGCTACGGCCGGAGTCCGGGCCCCACATCATTATATTCGGTTAAGTAGGGATCATAAGGAGGATTTGAAGGTATGGGATACCTTTTTGGCTACCTACAATGGCCGCTCTTTGTGGATGGATGCGGTAGTTTCAAACTTCGATTTGGAACTGTTTACTGACGCAGCAGGGTCATGCGGCTTTGGGGCTTTTTATCAGGGGAAGTGGAGTGCTGGGGAATGGCCGGTGAGTTGGAAGGAGGCTGGCTTGATACGCAACTTAGCGGTATTGGAATTGTTTCCGATTGTGCTGGCGGTGGAGCTTTGGGGCTCAGACTTTGCGAACCGTAGGGTGCGTTTTCACTGTGATAACTTGGGGGTCGTACAGGCCATTAACAATAACACTGCATCTTCCCCCCCAGTTGTGCGTTTACTGCGGCACCTGGTGTTATGCTGTTTGTGTATTAATTGTTGTGTGTCTGCAATTCATGTTCCGGGGGTGGACAATTCTGTGGCTGATGCGTTGTCTCGTTTCCAGTGGGACAGGTTTCGTCAACTGGTGCCGGGAGCGGATGTGTCCGGGATTCCTTGTCCCGAGAGGTTGTGGAGCATCGCATTGCCATCGCTCAACGGTTGATACATCGATCGATATCCGCAGCCACTCGGGCTGTGTACAGTAAGGTCTGGAAGGAATGGGAGGCTCTGATAGGTGAAGTGGGGGACAGTTCCCAGGACGAAGGGAGGATTCAGATGCTGCTCTATTTCATAGGCAGGAACTTTGAGAAGGGAGTGTCTGTTTCTTCTATGTCTAGTAAACTGTCGGGACTGGCCTTCATGTTCCAATTGGCTGGGCAAACGGGACGTGACAAAGGTATTCATGGTTCGGCGTGCTATGCGTGGTTATCGCGCTGGTCGAACGGCTGCCGACAAACGACGCCCTGTTTCATTTGAAGTTTTAAGGGAGGTAGTTGGGCAGTTGGGGGATGTTTGTTTTTCGCATTTTGAAAGGGTTTTGTTTCGGGCCATTTTTGTAATGGCTTTTTTCGGAGCTTTTCGGGTAGGTGAGATGGTGAGTAAGAATAAAAAGGGGGGTGGTGGGTTGGAAGTACAGGATGTTTGGTTACGGGGGGACACGCTGGGGGTATTTTTGAAAAGGTCCAAGACGAATCAGTTAGGGAAGGGGAAGTGGGTGGAGTTACACAGCATCCCGGGTTCCCCTGTATGTCCGGTTGCGGCAGTTGGTGAGTTTTTCGCAATTAGGCCTCGTGTAGGGGGGGTCTTCTTCCAGCATGAGGATGGTAGGGCGGTCTCGCGTTTCCAGTTTCAGGCGGTTTTTAAAAAATGTTTGGAGGCTGCGGGTTTAAATGTAGAGAATTACTCTTCTCACTCATTTCGCATTGGAGCAGCTACGGAGGCAGTTCGGTGGGGATTGGATGAGCAGGTGGTGAAGAGTATTGGTAGGTGGGAATCATCTAGGTTTAAGTTGTATGTTCGTCCTCACTTACTTTAGTGATATAATCCTGCAGGGTTGGGTGAGGGCTGTTGTGCTGACTAAAAATAGTAATGATAGAAAGCATTTAAGTTCAGAAAGCCAAGGGTTTTTTAGCTGCCAGGGTATGTAGGGTGATGTTCGTTTTTTTTTCTCCTTGTCTTCCTTTTGTTTGTTTTCAATGTTTTTCAGATTCGGACTCCTGTTTGGTGTGGATCCTGGGACACTCTTATGTGTATTGGGGAGCCAGGAGGGCTGATGTTAGGAGGGGGGGCAGGTTGTTGGGGCTGACAGAAGGGGAGGGGGTAGTACGTTGGATCGGGATTCCGGGCATGCTCTGGTCTAGGGTAGTACCCGAGATGCATAAGTTTGCAAGTCTGGATCGCACTCCTGATGTGGTTGTGATTCATGCGGGTGGTAACGATCTGGGGATTCGATGTGCGAGAGAGCTTATACGGGACATTAAGTTCGATCTGCTTCGGTTACAATCATTTTTTCCGGATACCATTTTCATTTGGTCGGATATTGTGGCCAGGACGGCTTGGCGTTTGGCTCGCTCTGTGGCAGGACTGAACAGAGCGAGGATAGAGGTCAATAAAGCCGTGGCAAAATTTTTTGTTCGTAATGGCGGTTTGGCAGTGCGTCATCGGGATTTGGAGGAGGAAACCTGGCGCTTTTTGCGAGCGGATGGTGTACACTTGAATGCAATTGGCCTTGACCTGTGGCAATTGGCTCTGCAAGACGGTGTACACCGGGCGTTTCGGGTGTGGAGGGCGACACGCACGTAAGGTGTCACGTGCGCGTGCTGTGGCGGCAGGTCTATGGGGTCCTTGAAGGCGGGGCTGAAAAATAATGGAGGTTTAAGGGGGGTTGGGCCCTACGGAGGTATGGGCGTCTTTTTCCCTGGTATGGAAACAATGGTGGAGCAAGTTGTATCTGGAAGGAGGTAGCTGTTTGTCCCCGAGCTTTCGTAATTACACGGCGGGGGGCCGTTTATGGGTATACCGATACAACTAGTTGGTGGTAAAAAACATTGATATTTGCCTTCAAGGATCTCTAGACCAAAAAAGGTTATTTAGGAAGGTTCAGTTTGGTAAAATGTTTATAAAAATGTTTATAAGAATGTATATTATGCATTAAGTTATTTGTTCACAAAGTATTTTTGTATTTTATTTTGTTGTAATAAAAGGCTGCTATGGCCATTCGACTCCAATAAGAGTAGTGTCGTTTGGTCAATGGTGGGTAAAAGGGAGGTAAGATAGAACTATAAGGTTTTCACGGTAGCCTCACTTATAGACACATCCCTTAGTCATGTTTTAGACGCTTTATTCGACGAAATTAACACTGCTTTCCACTCATTGGTCGCTCTCTCTTCCAAAAAAGCACGCTTCTTGCACTGCAGTACGGCTGTTAGGCTGTTTATACTGCTTCTCTTTGCCCCAGCCTGAGTTATGCTGTAGAAGAACTGGGAGAGCCTGATATTTTATTTGTTTATTACAGGTACTTATATAGAGCAATCAATTTACGCAGCCCTTTACACATATATTAATCACTTAAGGACTGGGCCTCTTTTTGAGATGTGTTGTTTACAAGTTGAAAACATTTTTTTTTTTTTTTTGCTAGAAAATTACTTAGAACCCCCAAACATTATACATTTTTTTCTAACACCCTAGAGAATAAAATGGCAGTCATTGCAATACTTTCTGTCAAACTGTATTTGCGCAGCGGTCTTACAAGTGCACTTTTTTTGGAAAAATTCACTTTTTTAATTAAAAAATAAGACAACAGTAAAGTTAGCCAATTTTTTTTTATATTGTGAAAGATAATGTTACGACAAGTAAATTGTTACCCAACTTGTCATGCTTCAAAATTGCGCCCGCCCGTGGAATGGCGACAAACTTTTACCCTTAAAAATCTCCATAGGCGAAGTTTAAAAAATTCTACAGGTTGCATGTTCTAAGTTACAGAGGAGGTCTAGGGCTAGAATTATTGCTCTTGCTCTACCAATCGCGGCGATACCTCACATGTGTGGTTTGAACACCATTTCATATGCGAGCGCTACTCACATATGCGTTTGCTTCTGCGCGCGAGCTGACGGGGCGCATTTAAAAAAAAATTTTTTTTCTTATTTATTTTAGCTTTTATTTTTACACTGTTTTTTTTTTTTAATTGTGTCACTTTTATTCCTATTACAAGGAATGTAAACATCCCTTGTAATAGAAAAAAAGCATGACAGGACCTCTTAAATATGGGATCTGGGGTCAAAAAGACTTCAGATCACATATTTACACTTGAATGCAATAAAAAAAAAACAAAAAAAAATTGTCATTTAAAAAAAAAAAAAAAAAAAAGGCCTTTTAAGAGCTATGGGCGGAAGTGACGTTTTGACGTCGCTTCCGCCCTACATTGTCATGGAGACGGGTGGAGGCCATCTTCCCCTCACTCGTCTCCATGTCAAGTAAGGGTAAACATCCGATCGCCTCCCCCGCTGCCAACGGCCCCGGTAAGTAGCGGAGGGCACCAAAGGAAGGGGGGCCCTCTCCTGCTGCTGATAAAAATGATCTTGCGGCGAATCTGCCGCAGAGACCACTCCTATCGGAAACCGGACCGCCGGCTAAAGAAGAGGATACTGGAGTTATGGCAGCTAGCTGCTGCCATAACAACAATATCCCACTTCAAAATAAGGACGTACATCGTTGTGCGGCGTTCCAGAAGTGGTTAAACATTCACAACGGTCCCTGGCCTCAATTTTCTTACAATCTAAGTTATCTAACTCACATTCATACATACACATACTGGGCCAATTTGGGCAGGCCATACATAGTTCAAATTTCTTTCCTGCAACAGGAATTAACCTAAGCCAATTAACCTACCAGCGTGGCTTTGGAGTGTGGGAGGAAACCAGAATACCCGGAGGAAACCTACGCAGGCACAGGAAGAACATGCAAACTCCAGGCAGGTAGTAGCTCAAATAAAAATGTGATTGCGCTGCTTATGCCCAATAAAATTTTGAATGGTGCACCCTACTACAACTCAATCAATAAAAAATATTTTAAAAATAAATAAAAAATGCATTGTTCAAAAATTATAATTCAATCAAAATATGTAATAAGTATTCAACTAGCAAACCACTTTAAAAATAAATGATATCTTAAAAAGCATATGATAGTGTTAATGGGACATGTATGCTTCAACGTGTTCAAATAAAACTTTCTTTTGATTAAAAAAAAAATGAATACAATCATGATAACACTTTCCCATAACAAAACAAAAATTCCCAAAAGATTATTAAAAAAGTTAAAGAAGACCCCAGAGGAAAATTCAGCAATGCTGATAAAAAAAACAGAGTTCTTCCATGCTCTTTTATCAATATGCTTTGTGTTCCACCATTCCGCGCTCACCTTGTTTGTGGACCCATATACATATACAGGTGCATCTCGTAAAATTAGAATATCATCAAAAAGTTCATTCATTTCAGTAATTCAATTCAAAAAGTGAAACTTGTGTATTTTATATAGCATACTTGCCAACAGTCCCGAATTTCCCGGGACATGCACGAATTCGGGAGCCTCGTCCCGATTTTTTTATTTCCCGGGATTTGTCCCGAATTTCCTTGCTTGTCCCGGAGGATCGTAAATTTTTTTGGGCAATAAAAAGGTTAATTAGCATCGCCGCAGCCTCGGTATACTCCCCCCTGCCTCATTTTGTCCTCCTTGTCCTCTATTGGACAAGGAGGACACCTGCTCCTTCTGCCTGCCTTGATTTGCCAAGTATGGCAAGTAGGGGCGTGGCTACTTCGCAGTCGGAGCACATGGATGGATGGGGGAGGAGGTGCGCACCGCTGTGTCACGCTGACTGCTGCTGTGTCAGTGCCAGGACTCTCACTCGGAGGAGGAAGAAGTTTGCCTCCTCCTGTTTACACAGCACCAAGGAGGAGAACGTGAAAGGTCCGGGGGAGCCCGAGGCCGGGACCACCAGGGAACAGTCGGCGCCACGTGGGGGGAGCTAGTGTGTCACTAGTAAGTCAAAGTGCTCCCAGCTTCTGTTTGAGGGGGAAAAAAATATTCTCCCTCCCCTCCGCTGCAATGTCTGATGTAAGGGGGGCTTTGCTGGCAATGTCTGATGTAAGGGGGAACTCCGCTGCAATGTCTGATGTAAGGGGGACTCCGCTGGAAATGTCTGCTGTAAGGGGGGGGCTCCGCTGGCAATGTCTGATGTAAGGGGGGGGCTCCGCTGGCAATGTCTGATGTAAGGGGGGACTCCGCTGGCAATGTCTGATGTAAGGGGGGACTCTGCTGGCAATGTCTGATATAAGGGGGGACTCTGCTGGCAATGTCTGATGTAAGGGGGGACTCTGCTGGCAATGCCTGATGTAAGGGAGGACTCCGCTGGGGACACCTGATGGCATCTGGTGGCAGGTGACCCGCTCAGGGTTCCCACTGATTTCTGCATTATGGTGAGTTAAATAATTTCATTTTATATTACAATGTAATAATAGAAATAATGCGCTTCAATCATCCTGACACCATAACAACCATGGTGCCGGGATGATTGAAGTGCTAACACTTGGTGTTTAGAGTATCTTTATCTGCTGATTGTTAAACTTTCTGGAATACACATATTTTTATTGTGTAGGATCTGGGGCTGCTGTCCCTTCATTCCCCTCTCCCCCTCCCCCCCTCTCCCTCTCCATCCCTCATTCATCTCAGACTCTAACCACACCCTCTTGAGCCACGCCCATTTAAACCACACCCACTATTTCACGTAAACCACGCCCATTTTTTGCAGCGGCACTTCTATTTTTTGCTAAGCCACACCTACAAATGAATGCCCGCCCCCTAATTATTGTATGGCTCCACCTACAGCCATTTTTTTTTTTGCAATGTTGGCAACTATGATATAGATGTGTTACACACAGAGTGATATATTGCAAGCATTTCTGTCTTTTAATTTCGATGATTATGGCTTGCAGCTAGTGAAAACCCAAAATT
Organism: Lithobates clamitans; assembly: GCA_037952925.1. Classification (NCBI taxonomy): domain Eukaryota; kingdom Metazoa; phylum Chordata; class Amphibia; order Anura; family Ranidae; genus Lithobates; species Lithobates clamitans. The sequence continues at coordinate 59,931 of JBBGZY010001835.1, forward strand.
CAGTATCTCAGAAAATTTGAATATTACATAAAGCAAACAAAAAAAAAAGGATTTTAAATACATGAATGTACAGTATACATACAATACAATACTTGGTCGGGGCTTCTTTTGCATGAATTACTGCATCAATGCGGCGTGGCATGGAGGTGATCAGCCTGTGGCACTGCTGAGATGTTATGGAAGCCCAGATTGCTTTGATAGTGGCCTTCAGCTTGTCTGCATTGTTGGGTCTGGTGTCTCTCATCTTCCTCTTGACAATACCCCCCTGTACATGGACATACTTTTCATTAGGCCAACATTTCTATATTAAAAATCCTTTTATTTTGTTATTGGCTTTATGTTATATTTAAATTTTCTGAGATACTGAATTTTGGGTTTTCACTAGCTGTAATCATCAAAATTAAAAGAAAGAAATGCTGTGTGTAACGCATCTATACACAATATATGAGTTTCACTTTTTGAATTGAATTGCTGAAATAAATTAACTTTTTGATGATTTCCAAATTTTATGAGATGCACCTGTATACAGTAGGTCAAAGGCGCTTAAATCAACAGATCCTCTGTCTTCCAATCCTTGAGACTGACCATCCACATGGGTCCTCCATGTCTCTAGATAATTCCTATAAGGAGCAGCGTCTCTATGGTTTCACCATGAAATAGAGGAAGAAGCCACCAATAGTGCACTATGCCTTTTTTTTTAAGATGCAGCAGCTAAAATGTTCTCAGATTCTAGGTGAATTAAAAAAGCTTTAAAAACATGCAAGCAGTGGGTATCCGGCATCAACCTCTGGATCGAGGATAACGTCACTTGGCTCCGCCTCTACGCATTACGCCACCCGCCCACTTGGCTTTGTCAGGAAGGTAGTGCCATGGTTGGGATTCAAATCGATGACCCTCGTTCTGCTAGGCAGAAGTGCTAACCACTTGATATCAATCAAATTCTTGTACCTACACTGCTTGTATCGAAAAAATATATATGTAAATATGTATTAATGGATACAAAACTGCCTTTATTTATATCTTTTATACCTTGCTGGAGTTCAGCTTTAATGACTCACTTCCCATAATGGAAAAAATCCCACATATGCAATCCTGCTCACCTCGGCAAGGTAGAGATTCTTCTAGGGCTGAACGTGCACTACACTACAGTGAGCTAAACTACCTGGATTTGATGGTAGTCATTGCTTTTATTGTCTAGTTAAATCCCCAATAGTGCACACATCTGTCAGTTAGTACATATTTGGATGTCCGTCTTTTTTAGTGCAGGTCAGTAAATGTAAGCATAAAGACCAAGACATGTCTGTCACATTGAATCTATATAATGTGTTTAGAGGGCTAGAGGTGAAAGTTGAGGGTTTACAAGACCCCATGTATAATTATCCCCCACAGCAAAAATCCCCCTCACCAGGCAAAAGCCGCAACACCTTGGAATAGGAGATAAAGTTGTAGATTTACATGCACACAGCACAATCATTCCCCTGCAGCAAATGCCCCAACCCCTAGTTTATGGGATAAGGTTGAGGTTTGGAAGTCCCCAGCATAATTATCCCCCTCCATCAGAAGTCCCACTCCCACTACTCCCAGCAAAAGCCCCAACCCCCTTTAGGATAGGGGATATAGTACAAATAGTGGTTTAAAAGCCCCCAGGGTGACTGACTGCCTTTCTCCATCAAAAGCCCCACTTAACCCCCCACCCCAAGCAAAACTCCAAGATAAAGAATAAGGTTGGGGTGTATACAAGTGCATGAATGCAAATTAAACTATATATATATATTATTGTGTGTAATTATTTCTGTTACCATCATAACGTACTCTGATTTTACAAAGTGTCCTTTGGTTTGACCATCTGACCAGAAATAAAACTTTCCATGGAGAAATTATTTTGTTTTCAATTTTTGGCCAGAAGATTGAAAGCCTGCCCACCACTGCAAGGTAGACTCTTCTATGGTAGGGGATACACTATGCTACACTGAGCTAACCTACAAGCCTACAGCACAATTATAACCCCCCGCAAAAGCCCCAACTCTCCAGGATAGGGATATGGTTAGGGTGTTTATAAGCCCCCAGGATAAATATCCCCCTGCCCCAAAAAGAAACCAGTGAAAGCCCTAACCCCTAAGGACCCTAAGGATAGGTGACAAGGTTGGGTGTTTAAATGCCCCCAGAACAATTGTTATTCTTTTATCAAAAGTCCCACAACCCCACACCCATGGCAAAACCAACCTCCTGAGAAAAGGACTAAAGTTGAGGTTTTTCAACCCCCCCCCCGTATAATTATTACCTTGTAGGATAAAAAAAATAGGTTTGTGGATGATGGACTTTATAGGCATAACACGGGTATATATTAAAAAATAGAATTTATTACAAAAACATACAAGACAATTGCATTAAAATGAATCGTCTATTCAAAAAAATGCCTTTAAGCACCAACAACACACCACCTATATACATATACAATCATTTCCGAGAGGTGGGGGACCAATCTGGTCACTCTCCAATACTTGATAAGGAAATGAGAAGGCGGTGTGTCATATTACAGCTCTACATGTTGCGCGTATTTAACAGACACTTCTTCAGGAGCTTATGGCATATTCTATGAATAGAAAATTACAATAAAATTTTTCACATATGTTTATTTGTTTCAAGCATCAACATACAATAAAATTGCCCTGATGAATTTAATATCACTGCACATCCACCCCCAGGAACCCCGAATTACCTGCCAACCTTGAGTCTACCGCAGCGTGTACACGCGGCCGGATATGACAATCACTCACCCGGTCGGGCTCTACTGCACATGCTCCCGACCTCAGAGCCAGCACACCGCATCCAATAGGAGTGGGGGGCAGCCCTGGTGTCTGGCGCAGCCACAGAGCGAAGCAACAAGAGAGAAATTAGTCTCCCACGCGGAGCTAAAATCGGCGTTGACAGCCACTAGGTGGCTCGGTCAGACGGCGCTTTGCAGCCGCATAATACAACATATAAACTGCAGGTAGTACCCAGCCCAGGGAAAGAAGGGTAGGAATAGGGGAGAGGAAGTAGGAAAGGAAGGGAAGGCTTGAAATACGGGGACCCTAGAGGTAGATGCGCAGCAACATAGGACAACAATCACTTTTTTTAAAAGAGCACGGCTGTACGGGGGTCCAGCCACATAGCAGCGTCATCCATTTACAGATTCCTGTGAATGAATAAACCACAAATACCATCTTGCACCATGTTGTAATAATCAATGGGCCACAAGGGTGCTGATGAATGCTCTCATAGTCCATTGACATATATTTCGGCTTTCAATCGGTGGTATGGGCTGAAAGCCGGAGGACATGTCACAGGAGCCCCCATTGCATGCATGATCTACTGATTGCGGGTGCAATGCTTTCCAGGGTCCTGCTGGAAAAAATAATTGCACATTATTTTCTGCAAACATCTGTGCATTTATTATTTTTTCCATAGAGGTAAACTTATCCTTTAATCCTGGAGTGAGAGGAGTCTGGAGGATCACAGTGCAGGGACTCCTGTGTGCCAGGAGATGAAGCAGCAGTTCTGGATGGTGGAGATGAGGGAGAGGTATGCACAGGTCCTTAGCGTCTAAAAACATGGCAGAGTAAAGTGGAGAGGAATGCCAGTTTAGTGGGGCAGAACCACCTCAGAAGTAGTGAAACAGGGGTGGCAGGACCGGGAGGGAGAGTGGCGGGTCGGCAGCCTATGCAGGGAGCGTATGAAGTGTCTGGGGAGCAGTAGTGCCACAGTCCCCAGGGCAGGAGATGTGCCATCAGCTCAGGAGATCGGGTGAGAACAGGGCATACTCACTGCTGCTTGCTGGAGAGCATACCGCTTTGACAGGGAGAGGATTGCCAGACAGAACAGCAGCATTTAACCAATAAGGAGTTAGATGAGGCTGTTTCTTTGCAGAGAGGCAGCAGAGCTCACAAATTAGATGTCTATGCTGTCAGGGCTTTGGGGGGACGCAACTGAAATCTGGGGGGCACAACCCCCCCAGATCCAGTCATAATAGGGTGGTGCCAAAATGCACTGTCGCCTGTGTGGGCAAAAATCCTTGCACCGGACCTAGCTGTACGCCCCCGGCTTGCCTACCAATCTTTGGCTGTGCTGGATGGATGTTCACACTGCTGCATGTCCTGCTTCGCTGCGCTCATTTATTATCCATCTGATGCCATCATTCTTGCCTCGGCTCCTGTATGCTGGCAATCAAGATTTTAGAAGATAAGTGTGCGATGTTTAATTAATTGGTGTCTTTGCAGTTTGACTAATTTCTGAACCTTGCACACTGTACAACGCACTGAACCTTGCACTCTGTACAACGCACTCCTGAACCTTGCACACTGTACAACGCACTCCTGAACCTTGCACTCTGTACAACGCACTCCTGAACCTTGCACACTGTACAACGCACTCCTGAACCTACACACTGTACAACGCACTCCTGAACCTTGCACTCTGTACAACGCACTCCTGAACCTTGCACTCTGTACAACGCACTCCTGAACCTTGCACTCTGTACAACGCACTCCTGAACCTTGCACTCTATACAACGCATTCCTGAACCTTGCACTCTGTACGTAATGCATTCCAGAACACACTCCTGAACCTTGCACTCTGTACAAAACACTCCTGAACCTTGCACCCTGTACAACACACTCCTGATCCTTGCACTCTGTACAGCGCACTCCTGAACCTTACACTCTGTACGTAATGCATTCCTGAACCTTGTGCTATATACGTAATGCATTCCTGAACCTTGCACTTTGTACGTAATGCACTTGTAAACTTTGCACTCTGTACGTAATGCTTTCCTGAACCTTGCACTCTGTACAACACACTCCTGAACCTTGCACAATGTACAACACACTCCTGAACCTTGCACTCTGTACAACGCATTCCTGAACCTTGCACTCTGTACGTAATGCATTCCAGAACACACTCCTGAACCTTGCACTCTGTACAAAACACTCCTGAACCTTGCACCCTGTACAACACACTTCTGATCCTTGCACTCTGTACAGCGCACTCATGAACCTTACACTCTGTACGTAATGCATTCCTGAACCTTGTGCTATATACGTAATGCATTCCTGAACCTTGCACTTTGTACGTAATGCAGTTGTAAACTTTGCACTCTGTACGTAATGCATTCCTGAACCTTGCACTCTGTACAACACACTCCTGAACCTTGCACAATGTACAACAAACTCCTGAACCTTGCACTCTGCACGTAATGCATTCCTGAACACACTCCTGAACCTTGCACTCTGTACAACAAACTCCTGAACATTGCGCTCTGTACATAATGCATTCCTGAACCCTGCATGTAGCATCCTCCTGCACATAACATCCTTCTGCACATAGCATCCTTCTGCACCCTGCACGTAGCATCCTCCTGCACGTAGCACCAGCATACAGGGGGCACACTGACCACCAATATGCAGGGCCAGTGGTTACCAGTATACAGAGGACATAACAAATCAAGTAAAACAAGTACCATGCAACTAAAAAAATCTCAAAAGCAATAAGAGAATCTTATAAGCTGGTTCTCTCATCTAACGTGAATCAATAAAAAGCAAAAAATGCAGCGCTGCCCTACACTTCATCTATAAAATTATACAAATGAACTTATAAGTGCAATGATAAAACCTATAAATGAATATGTATTGCAATATAGTAGTGATGGTGTCACCCCCTCTGCAGATAGTGGTGAACCCCCCCTATATATAATAACAATAAAATGCTAAATATGTACATCAATTATTATGATTATATATAGGGGGGTATCGCCACGATTTGCACATTGTAGCTCTGCAATATTTCTAGCAGAGAGGGTGACACCATCACTACTATGTTCTAATACACAGGTTGATTTGTATCTCTGTTATTATTTTTGTATGTAGGGGGTTTCACCTCTATTTGCACATCGAAGCTCTGCAATTTCTCAAAATATTTTTGCAGAGGGGGTGACACCATCACTATTATATTGCAATACATTGCTTTATTTGCACTGGATATTAATTCATAGGTTTTACCATTGCACTTATGAGTCCATTTCTACAATTTTATAGATGAAGTGTAGGGTTGTGCTGCATTTTTTGCTTTTTATTGGTATACAGAGGCCAGGACATACTGATCACCACTGAAGAAACCTCCACTTTCTGGCCATGTCCATTTGCTGGCCTCACCCACTTTCTGGCCATGCCCACAGGTATGCAGTAACGCGCCACATTAGCACCCTAACTTTTACCTCAAGCACCCCCAAAAAAATTGTCTGGAGCCTCCCCTACCCGGATTGGATTAGAATTTTGCTGCCTCATCCCTCCCTCAAAGATTTTTCTCTATCCTATCTTCTTAACATTTGGTAGTCCTATCCCAAAAAAATTCTAAGTATCATCTTTTTTTTTTTATCTCATGGGCGAAATGTCATATAATCATTCCATAAACACATACTACATACACTGCATATATAATTTGAGGAAAATATATTTATAAAATAATTTACTATTTGCCAATAAAAAAAAAAAAAATGTCCCCGGATTAAATCTGGTCACCTTATGCTGGGTGACTGTATTTATATTGTAAGAGCACATGGGCTCGGGGTTCCAGTCCAGCCCACCTCTGAGAAGAGAGGTTCTGGTGTGGAGGAGGCGGCTGCCAGTCCCCAGGGTGGAAGGCCATGCAGCCTCAGATTGCAGATCTGAGGACCTGAAGCCTGCAAGCTACAACCCAGGGTTCTTGTGCAAGCTGGCCTGAGGGAGAAAGTCTATAGATCTGGTCATGTGTCACTGGTATACAGGGCAGGACTTAGGGTGATGGGGGCACCTGGGCTTGAGTCGCTTTCGAGCCCTACCTTCTATACATTACCGTATTTATTGGTGTATAACACGCACCGGCATATAACACGCACCCCAAGTTTAGGAGGGAATTTTACTCTCGGGTCCTCTCTCGCAGTCCCGAGCGGAGCCGAGAGTAGCCGAGTGTTTGGGTACAGCATTACACAACTGCGCAATTGTCAGTTAAATTGACGCAGTGCTGTATCACAAAAAAATTATTGAAGTGCAATATTTCTATTATTACATTATTATATACAATAAAATAGTTCAACCCACCATAAGCAGAATCAGTCGCAGCCTGAGCGTGTCACTTGCCAACGTCACCTGCCTTCAGTTGCGGATTGTCACTTGCCACGTCACTTGCCAGCGGATGCAGGGTGTCACTTGCCAGCGGATACAGGGTGTCACTTGTCAGCGGATGCAGGGTGTCACTTGCCAGCGGATGCAGGGTGTCACTTGTCAGCGGATGCAGGGTGTCACTTGTCAGCGGATGCAGGGTGTCACTTGCCACGTCACTTGTCAGCCGATGCATGGTGTCACTTGTCAGTGGATGCAGGGTGTCACTTGTCAGCGGATGCAGGGTGTCACTTGTCAGCGGATGCAGGGTGTCACTTGTCAGCAGATGCAGGGTGTCACTTGTCAGCGGATGCAGGGTGTCACTTGCCACGTCACTTGTCAGCGGATGCAGGGTGTCACTGTCAGCGGATGCAGGGTGTCACTAGCCAGGGGATGCAGGGTGTCACTTGTCAGCGGATGCAGGGTGTCACTTGTCAGAGGATGCAGGGTGTCACTAGCCAGGGGATGCAGGGTGTCACTTGTCAGCGGATGCAGGGTGTCACTTGTCAGCGGATGCAGGGTGTCACTTGCAAGGGGATGCAGGGTGTCACTTGTCAGCGGATGCAGGGTGTCACTTGCAAGGGGATGCAGGGTGTCACTTGCCAGCTGATGTAGGGTGTCACTTGTCATGTCGCCTGCCACCGGGTCGAAGGGGGCCCCGTCAGGCCCCACTGCTGGCCAGCCCGTTTTGTCAGCACTGCTGCTTATTTCACGGGGACCGATTGGGCTTGTGTACTCTCACTTCCTTGTAGCGGTGGAATGCATGATACAGATGTAATCAGCCGGAAATGGTGCAAGACATGGGAGGCCCTATCTTGCGTTCCACCGCTACCAGGAAGTGAGAGTACACAAGCCCGATCGGTCCCCGTTAAAAAATAAGCACCGGTGCCGGCGAAACGGGCTGGCTAGCGGGCGGGAGTTTGCCGTGGATCCGGTGTCTTGCCGAGAAAGCTCCCTCGCCGGATAAGTTCCCTCCCTGTACTGCGCAGGCGCAGCGCCTGCGCAGTAAAAACTACTGTCAGCCGCCGGAGATAGCCGAAGCTCAAACGCTTCAACCAGCTGTACACGGCGCCTGCGCCCTAGGTCCAGATTCCTTTGCCACCATCCAAGTGGACCTAGAGGGGGAATCTAAAAGTGCCGAGCGCAGCGAGGCCGTGCCCGAAGCGTGGCGAGCGAAGCGAGCCCGCTAGGGGCCCTCTTACAGGCGCCGTGTACAGCTGATTTTCAGCTGTTCCGCTTCGGCTATTTCCGCCGCCTCCTACTGCGCAGGCGCAGCGCCTGCGCAGTAGAGGGGGGAACTTATCCGCCGAGCGGAACTTTCTTGGCAGAACACCGGCCCTGCCTGCGAGGCCCCTTATTAGGCGGGGCCCATGGGCTTGAGCCCACTCAAGCCCAATGATAAGTCCGGCCCTGCTGGTATAGGGTAATGCTTGGAAGTTGGAAGGAGGCTACCAGCTGTCCCTGGACATTTTGTGAGTACAGACCCTGAAGGGAGCCTTGAGACTGTGCGTGTTGCTGAGATCTCCCTCTGGTCCTAGCAGTCAGCATACTGGGTATGTGAGCTAAAGGAGACTGACTAAGTCCACTGAGTCTTTTCTGCTATAGAGGGACTTATTCTTCCATACAGGCCCTGTATGGTTCAGCAGATCACCTGCTTCCACAGTACTATAGAGATAGTTGTCCTCGCTTGTGAATAGTTAATTTGGAGTTTCCTATTAATTCCCTAAAAAACAAATCACCTAGACTGGTCATTGGAAACAACGAGTGGAGGAGTGCGTGCACCTGGCTGTGTGAAATACCGTCTAATTTGCTGCAGGATAATCAGTGGGAAGCCCAGGGGACAAGTATTCCAGCAGTTCCTGCGGGAGCAGTGCTACACTTAGAAGAAAACCTATTATGCCTTGTACACACGGTCGGATTTTCCGATGGAAAATGTTCAATGGGAGCTTTTTGTCAGGAAATTCCGACCGTGTGTAGGCTCCATCGGACATTTTCCATCGGAATTTCCATCGCACAAAATTTGATATCTGGTTCTCAAATTTTCCATCAACAAAGTCCAGTGTCGGAAATTCAGATTGTGTGTAGACAATTCCGACGCACAAAGTTCCACGCATGCTTGGAATCAAGCAGAAGAGCCGCACCAGCTCTTGAACTTCATTTTTCTCGAGTCGTTGTATGTGTTGTATGCCACTGCGTTCTTGACTTTCGCAATTTCCGACCAACTTTGTGTGACCGTGTGTATGCAAGACAAGTTTGAGCCAACATCCGTGGCAAAAAAATACATGGATCTTGTTGTCGGAATGTCCGATCAATGTCCGATCGTTTGTACGGGGCAAAAAGACTTGTCCTACTGGAAGGAAAACTTCCGCCGCAGCCTCAATGACCCTGAACATACAGCCAGAGCTACAATGGAATGGTTTAGATCAAAGAATATTCATGTGTCAGAATGGCCCAAAGTCCAGACTTAAATCCAATTGAGAATATGTGGCAAGACTTGAAAATTGCTGTTCACAGATGCTCTCCATCCAATCTGACAGAGCTTGAGCTATTTTGCAAAGAATGGGCAAAAACGCCACTCTATAGATGTGCAAAGCTGGTAGAGACATCCCCAAAAAGACTTGCATCTGTAACTGCAGCGAAAGGTGGTTCTACAAAGTATTGACTCGGGGGGGGGGGGCATTGGGCGGTGTGCAGTAACAGATGTACGCTGACTGGTGGAGTGGGCAGTGGCTCAGCCTATCCTTCCAAATACAACACATACATCAGCACAAGTGTGTAGGGAAAGTTCTGCTTTAAGGCCTTCTCCTTCTTCCCTGTTTGTGAAATGGCACTTTTGGGGAGGGGGAGAGGGTCCCTGATTTTGACAGGAACCCGCTCCCACCACCTAGGCAATCGAAAGTGGAAATTCTCCTCCCCACAGTCTTCTGGGACACATGATAGGTCCCAGAAGACTGCAGGAGCATTCACAATGCGCAGCACGGCCAGTCATGCGCATTGAGCACCTGGCTGTGAAGCCGTAAGCTGTCAAAGCCGTGTGCCCACAGTGAAGATACCAGCTCCGGGCACAGAGGACAGGAGGGGAAAACGGCTGGGGTGAGCCCATTGATGGATCGTAGGACAAGTGAGTGACGGTTTATTAAAAGTCAGCAGCTACAGTTTTTGTAGCCGCTGACTTAAATTTTTTACACAGGAGACTGGAGCTCTTCTTTAAGGAGGGATTCCATGTCGCGGGTATTGCACGCATGTTACTCATCACTGAGTTAAGAGACTGCGTTAATGGTTTGCTTTTCACATGATCACGGCTCTCGCCTGGTACCCGGGCAGTGGTGAGCATGCCCTCGGGAGAAGGATTACCCTGTGCAAGTCCGAAGAGCCCACCCCAAGGGAGAACCTCTCATGTGACCCTGCTTGGTGCCCATCGAGAGAGGGTAACATGGAGAATGTGGCAGGCGGCCTGTCTACTCAATACATGCGTTTAGGCACATCAAGTGTTTTTTAAACTTCCCTAAACACCTATGTGTGCATGGACACTTAGGCCAACATGCAGGGGCATTTAGAGGTTAAAAAAAAACAAAAAGCTGCCTTAAAAACGGCCAGTGTGCATGAAGCCTAAGTCATTCCAGTGTGATATTGCATGAAGCCAAACATAGAGCTACCAGGGCAACCCTGGGGAATAGACAAATAATCCAACCCAAGGTCAACAACTCGTAACCAGTGGCAGTCCTGGCAAACAAAGTACTATGCATAAGCTGCAGTACAGTCTCAAATAAGGAGGAACATGTAGGCCTCATTCACATGGGCGCTGAGGCCCTTAGTCCATGAATGGGCCGTGCATTTGTGCAGTTTGAGATGCCAGGTGGTGTATGCAGGCAGCCAATGTAAGCCCATGGAGATGCAGCAATTGCACAGACGCAGTCCCTCATCTCAGCCTAGTAGGTGTGTGGATGTAGGCGATTGGCCCACAACCCCCGCTACTCACAAGCCTGTCTAATTGGAATGAGCGTCTGTATTGTGCAGCCCTCTTACATGGGGCTGGCTGCTTGCAGCATCTGGCATACACACACACACAGCGCATTCATGGACTACAGACCCCAGCACCTGTGTGAATGAGGCCTATAAAGTGAAACTCCAGCTACCCAACCTTCGGTCTAACAATCTTCTCCCTGTTCTTCCAAAATCCTGGACACCATACTTAAGCATCTATTGGTGACTAGAAAAAAAAGATGCAGTATTTTCGCGTTCTCAGTAACCTTCCTAGCAACACCCTGGTGATGGGACAATCTAGGAGCTCCACGCATGTTTAGCATTAAGGAGTCCACATGTTACCATCCGATTGTTAAAGTTACTTTAGATTGTCTAAGAACAATGTAGTAGGAAAACTTTTCAAACTGAAAGTGTTGCGCTATCCATAAAAAGTGCATTATTCCATAACAGAGCATCCAAGTGAAAAATCAGTATACAGTGCATTCGGAAAGTATTCACAGCGCTTCACTTTTTCCACATTTTGCTATGTTACAGCCTTAATCCAAAATGGATTAAATTCATTATTTTCCTCAAAATTCTACACACAATACCCCATGATGACAATGTGAAAGAAGTCTGTTTGAAATCTTTGCAAATGTATTAAAAATAAAAAACGGAAAAAAAATTACATTTACATAAGTATTCACAGCCTTTGCCATGAGACTCAAAATTGAGCTCCGATGCATCCTGTTTCCACTTATCATCCTTGAGATGTTTCTACAACTTGATTGGAGTCCACCTGTGGTAAATTCAGTTGATTGGACATGATTTGGAAAGGCCCACACCTGTCTATATAAGGTCCCACAGTTAACAGTACAATTCAGAGCACAAACCAAGCCATGTCCAAGAAGTTGTCTGTAGACCTCCGAGACAGGATTGTATCGAGGCACAGATCTAGGGAAGGGTACAGAAAAATGTCTGCAGCATTGAAGGTCCCAGTGAGCACAGTGGCCTCCATTATCTGTAAATGGAAGACGTTTGGAGCCAACAGGACTCTTCCTAGAGGGGGCCGCCCAGCCAAACTGAGTGATCAGGGAGAAGAGCCTTAGTCAGGGAGTTGACCAAAAACCTGATAACCACTCTGACCGAGCTCCAGCGTTTCTCTGTGGTGAGAGGAGAACCTTCCAGAAGAACAACCATCTCTGCAGCACTCCACCAATCAGGCCTGTATGGTAGAGTGGCCAGACAGAAGCCACTCCTCAGTAAAAGGTACATGACAGCCCATCTGAAGTTTGCCAAAAGGCACCTGAAGGACCATGAGAAAAAAAATTCTGTGGTCTGATGAAACAAAGATTGAACTCTGGTCTGAATGGCAAGCCTCATGTCTGGAAGTAATCAGGCACTGCTCAGCAAATTTACACTGTTATACAAGCTGTACACTCACTACTTTACATTGTAGCAAAGTGTCATTTCTTCAGTGTTGTCAAATGAAAAGATACAATAAAAAAGTTACAAAAATGTGAGGGGTGTACTCACTTTTGTGACATACTGTATATGCAATCACATAGACTATTACATTACATAGTTGTTGGTAGAACTAAAGGAGATTGTACAGTCAGATTGTATAGTGTATGGTCAGTCTAAGGGGTTGCAGGAGGCTGATATCAAGAGAGATTTACAGATGTACATTTATTTTTTTTTACGTGGAATCAAGCCAAAAAAAAAAGTTTTTTTTTAATGACCGAATAGACCCTATTGGACCCCTCTGTCATAAACCCTTCTCCTTGCTTGACAGCATTTGTGTACACCGAGTCACGTATACGCAGCTCAGCCAACATTTCCAGCACCACACTGTGCCGTGATGATGGGACTCCCATGCCCATGTGTGGGAAAGATGTCATCATGGCCAGGCCAACCAAGTGGCTGAAAAGTGGAAACCCGGAAGGAAGTTTAGGAGAAGATGGCAGCACTCATGCCTGATGGGAGCGCTCATAGCGCTGAAAGTGATCACCAGCCAGATAAGTCACCATAATGTGTTACTATGCTCTACACACTAGCACATTATGGCGAAAACCTCCGGGGGTCCCAGTGAGATATTTTTTTCAGAAGTTTAATTAAGATTTTTAAGTAAAATTTTATCAAAATATTTATTGCTATTGTAAAATAGTCTGTATATGTGATATCTAAAATAAATAATCCAGGGTTATCTTTTATATCTAGAACATAAGTGCTAATACTAGTACACAAAATATAATGTAAAAGCGCTGCGTAAATTGACGGCGCTATATAAGTACCTGAATTAAATAAAATAATAAATAAATAAATAATAATGAAAAGATAGAGATGTTATTTCACTGATATTGGATATCGACTGCCCATGTCCAGTGCATGTGTAGAGGTGCAAGACTGAAGCAACAGCGCCACCTATGGAGTGGGACTGTGCATTGAAATTTTTAGCAGATAGTTACATACTCTGGTTCAACCAGCAGAAGATAAAAAATAATAAAAAAAGATTGAAAACCTCCATATACAGAACCCTATAGCTACAGTTGGTTAATGAGAAGGAAAAAAAACCCCTATAAAGCTTGGTCTGATTTGCTCCACTAGGTGAAAACAAATTGCTTTCTGATCCCCTAAGGCAGGGGTCACCAAACTATGGCACATACAGTCCGATACAAGATTTTATCCAATCCACAGCTAGGGTCAATGGCGTATGTGCACTGCATTGTAGATTAAGGTCAGCAGAGGCTGCCTATAGTCTCTGCTTGTGATGTAAAAGGGGAAATCTGATGGGGATCCTGATGTAACAGGAGACTCAGATGTAAGGGTGGGGCATTGGTGGGGACTCTGTGTGGAGACCCTAATGTAATGGGGGACTCTGGTGGGGACCCCAATGTAAGAGGGGACTCAGATGTAAAGGTGGGGCATTGGTGGGGACCCTGATGTAAGGTGAGGAAAATTATTGGGGATCCTGGATTTTTTTTAGGACCACAGATATTTGTAAAATATTTGGTTGGTTCCCTATTATGAAAAGTTTGGGATCCCTGCCCTAAGGTAATTGTATTTTCCCTGGATCAACAATTACTGCAATTACTGGTATTACCCAGAAGTATTAATAGCCAGTTACAGTGCCTTGAAAAAGTATTCATACCCCTTGAAATTTTCCACATTTTGTCATGTTACAACCAAAAAGGTAAATTTATTTTATTGGGATTTTATGTGATAGACCAATAAAAAGTGGCACATAATTGTGAAGTGGAAGAAAAATGATAAATGGTTTTCAGAATTTTTTACAAATGATTATCTGAAAAGTGTGGCGTGCATTTGTATTCAACCCCCCTGAGTCAATACTTTGTAGAACCACCTTTAACTGCAATTACAGCTTCAAGTCTTTTTGGGATGTCTGTACCAGCTTTGCACATCTAGAGAGTGACATTTTTGCCCATTCTTCTTTGCAAAATAGCTCAAGCTCTGTCAGATTGGATGGAGAGCATCTGTGAACAGCAATTTTCAAGTCTTGCCACAGATTCTCAATTGGATGTAAGTCTGAACTTTGACTGGGCCATTCTAACACATGAATATACTTTGATCTAAACCATTCCATTGTAGCTCTGGCTGTATGTTTAGGGTCGTTGTCCTGCTGGAAGGTGAATCTCCGCCCCAGTCTCAAGTCTTTTGCAGACTCTAACAGGCTTTCTTCTAAAATTGCCTTGTATTTGGCTCCATCCATCTTCCCATCAACTCTGACCAGCTTCCCTGTCCCTGCGGAAGAAAAGCATCCCCACAACATGATGCTGCCACCACCTTGCTTTGCGATGGGGATGGTGTGTTCAGGGTGATGTGCAGTGTTAGTTTTCCGTCACACATAACATTTTGCTTTTATGCCAAAAAGTTCAATTTTGGTCTCATCTGACCAGAGCACCTTCTTCCACATGTTTGCTATGTCCCCCACATGGCTCCTCACAAACTGCAAACAGGACTTCTTATGGCTTTCTTTCAACAATGGCTTTCTTGTTGCCACTCTTCCATAAAGGCCAGATTTGTGGAGAGCACGACTAATAGTTCTCCTGTGGACAGATTCTCCCACCTGAGCTGTGGATCTCTGCAGCTCCTCTAGAGTTACCATGGGCCTCCTGTCTGCTTCTCTGATTAATGCTCTCCTTGCCTGGCCTATGAGTTTAGGTGGACGGCCATGTCTTGGTAGGTTTGCAGTTGTGCCATACTCTTTCCATTTTCGGATGATGGATTGAACAGTGCTCTGAGATACTAAAGCTTGGTATTTTTTTTTAGAACCTAACCCTGCTTTAAAAACATAATAGAAGGTCTGGTGTCACCCCAACATCACCTCTATCACCAATACAATACATATATACATAGGAATCGCCCTAGGACTTTGAATGAGGTGAGTATGGTTAGCCAAGGAACATATCATGACTATATAAAAAATATAGATTTATTGCAAATTGTCGTGCATGTAAAACACAATAGCATAAAAATGCAGGGGCGATGAGGTATACATACAGTGTGAAAAGAGAAGAATCCACATACATTGGTAAATAAATTGTATATAAAAAACAGTATACAGGCATCTAAATTATATACAAGCATCAGTAGTACCCAACGCATTTCGCGAGATCATGCTCGCTTCTTCAGGGGTAGATGCTTTAATATACCAGTTATCGGTGGGGGCAGGGGCCATTTGTTTGTTACTGGTGTATATTTGTCTGGGGATACACTGTACACCTTTGCTGCCACTGTGCTCTTGCTGGGTGTCCAGTGTGCTCCTGTTCCTTTAAGGGGGATTGGGCTGCCTCCAGGCCCACCTGCCCCTTATCTATCCATTTAATGCATGTGCTTCAGTTGTGGAGACGCTTATAAATTCAGTAGCGTTAGGACTGCAAGCATACACAGGGTGCCGTGAAGAGGCCTTGCAGCTTATGCATGCGTTTGCAAATGCGTGCTAACTAAACCCCTGTTTTTAACGCAGACTGTTGGACAGGTTAATTTGATCAGTTGGCAGATTGGTTGGGCTGGGCTATGGAATGTTCTGTTTTTGTCTTTTAGATGCTTTAATATATCTGCAATACAAGTAGTAAACCAAATAAATGTATGTAATACAATAGCAAAGCTCCGCGCTTAAAAGAGAAAAGAAGGTGTGCAGCCTCCCCTAATAAGCCCCCTAAAGGGCTAATCAATGTAACGTGAATGAAAAATGGGGTGAATGGCGCTCCCTATTTAGGTGAACTAAATGTGTAAACAATGTGCAAAAACATCCACTGTGATGCACTATAAGTGATACCTCTAACAAATGAGAATTAAAATACTACAACATAACATATAAAATTCAGTGATACCACTCAATTGTAGTATTAGACATAAAATCATTGGTGTGCCAATCTGTGCCACATGTGTATCATATCGAATCCGGTATGGTAAACATAACATTAATCAAAGTCCAGAAGATAATCCAAAAAATGATCCAAAAAATAATAGTGAAAAAATTATATTAAACGCTGAAAAATTGAAAACGGGAGTTTTTCAGAAATAAAAATGTGATTGCAAGCAGGTTTGTGTGCAAAAAGGTTTTGCTAAATACAGTTCAAACTGCTGGTGACTCTTGTGTTCAAATCAACCGGTGACTTCTGTGCTCCCCTATGGTTCCCCACTCACCAGCTTTCCATACCCCTAAGGGGGTAACAGGCATTAGGGAACATCAGAGGTGGTCTTCGTGGATGGTCTCCTGTGGTCCCTCTGTCAATAATCCAATTACCACTAAAGCCAGACTTCCGGAGCAATCAGTCGTGTAGCCCAGCCTCTAACACCATAAGGAGGAAGCGATTTTTCTCCAGGGATAAATCCTCATTGGAAGAGATAAAAAAAAATCCCATAGTGTAGTTTTATAATAAAAAGCTTTTATTAAAAATCATAAGAAGAACCTAAAAAGAATGTCTTAACAAGCTAAAAAACACTACAACTATGGGTGACCGCCTTTGAAAACGTCGACGACGAAACGTGTAAGTCGGGGCTATGCACTTACGTCACGTCTGCACGGAGATAGGGATCCCTGGAACACAGCTGGACCTCACACCATGAGACAGTTCTTCCTGGTTACCTATCCTGGTTACCTATCACCCATAGGTGAACTTTATTTAGCAAAACCTTTTTGCACACAAACCTGCTTGCAATCACATTTTTATTTCTGAAAAACTCCCGTTTTCAATTTTTCAGCGTTTAATATATTTTTTTCACTATTATTTTTTGGATCATTTTTTGGATTATCTTCTGGACTTTGATTAATGTTATGTTTACCATACTGGATACGATATGATACACATGTGGCACAGATTGGCACACCAATGCTTTTATGTCTAATACTACAATTGAGTGGTATCACTGAATTTTATATGTTATGTTGTAGTATTTTAATTCTCATTTGTTAGAGGCATCGCTTATAGTGCATCACAGTGGATGTTTTTGCGCATTGTTTACACATTTAGTTCACCTAATTAGGGAGCGCCATTCACCCCATTTTTCATTCACAAACCAAATAAATGTATGTTACACAAAATTGGCAGGGAGGAGGCGAGTGGTCATAGGAGTCTGAGTGTGAGACCCCATACTCACCAATGGGCTAGGCCAGGCCATCAATCACTAACCACATAGGCGGCGGCAGCAACAGACATCCAGCTCGGGAGCTGAGGAGGCAGAGCAATAGGTAACCCCAACAGGGGAACAACCAGAGGACCGACATGGCTTTGGTACGTGCAAGTGTCCCTAGGAGTCTCACCTTGTCCATAACGAATGACTGCTAAAAAAAATTGTAAAAAAGTATGTGTGTGTGTCAAAAGAACCTGCAAGTGCAGATAAACTTAATGCATACAAATATACATAAACCAGCAGTGAGTAAACGCTGGTATGGACTGGGGGACTGAAGGGACAGTAAAAATAATTTGTTACAAAGTGTGAAAAGGTATTGGCAAGTTGTGTGTAAGGTGCACTATAGGTGAAAAAATGTAAGGTTTGAAGAACAAATATACTGGAGTGTAAACGAAGCTGCTTTAAACGTCTCCACAACTTTATCTCTGACCTTTCTGGTCTGTTCCTTGGCCTTCATAATGCTGTTGATTTACTAAGGTTCTCTAACAAACCTCTGAGGGCTTAACAGAACAGCTGTATTTATACTGAGATTAAATTACACACAGGTGGACTCTATTTACTAATTAGGTGACTTCTGAAGGCAATTGGTTCCACTAGATTTTAGTTAGGGGTATCAGAGTAAAGGGGGCTGAATACAAATGCACGCCACACTTTTCAGATATTTGTAAAACATGTATAAAACCATTTATCATTTTCCTTCCACTTCACAATTATGTGCCACTTTATGTTGGCCTATCACATAAAATCCCAATAAAATACATTTCTGTTTTTGGTTGTAACATATCAAAATGTGGAAAATGTTAAGGGGTGTGAATACTTGTTCAGGTCACTGTATATTAAAAATAATAGTTATATAATAGACCAGGAGTAGGCAATATTTGAGAGCTAGAGCTCTACCTCTCCCACTGACATCAACAATGGGGAGGCATTTCTCCAACTGTCACCAACATTGGGGCACTATTCCTCCCCGAAATACCAAGGATGGGGCATTATTTACTCTCACTGATGCCAGAAAAATGTTCTATTTTCACTGGCCACAGTCCAGCCCCCCTAGAGTATGAAGGACAGTAAAATGGCTGTTTGTTTAGAAACTTTGGAGACCCCTAATGTAGAGCAATGTGCAGGGATCAGTAGGACAGTGGACTGGAGTCAGTGGGGTGAAGTACAGGGGGCTCAGCCAGGCCTGGTACTGGAGGTCAGGAGGGCACTGCTGTGGCAAATCTACTTATTCTGGCACGCTGTTCCCCACTGGCCCTACTCTGTCTTCCATCCCACATGAAGTCACCAACAAGTACCTGGGATGGACTATAGATTTTATAGCAACCTTCAGCCTAACAATCTTCTCCCCAAATCCTGGAGACCATACTCAATCATCTGATTGGGGACTAGGAAAAAAAGTTGACATATTCCCCTGTTCTCAGTTACCTTCCTAGCAACACCTTGGTGACGGGACAATGTAGCACACATGTTCAGCATTGAGAAGGCCACACGTTTGTATCTGAATGTTAAATTTACTTTAGATTGACTAAGAACAATGTAGTAGGAAAGCCTACAGGCTCTTTCAGACAGGCAGCTGGAGGTGTGGTAAAAACAGGTGGATGAGCTGCAGTTTTACTGTCCCTCCCGACAACCCACCCTAACTGTAACAATACAACTAGGCAGGGCTGTACACATGCTGCAGCATTTTTAACTCGGGGTGCAGTGTCTGACAGTTGACAACGCCTGTCAAACTCGCCCACAGAGTTAAACTGGGCCACACCGCAAGCCGAATGGTTGACCCGCGGTTGCAGCACAGTTCTACAATGTAAAATTTGCCTTTCACCGATTTAAAAATAAACGTAAAAGAAAAACAAAAAAAGCAAAAACTAAAAAAACAGCGCCTCCTGAACGCCTGCCAGCCGCTGTTATATCGCAGTAAGCAGTATCACTAATGTAAAAGAAGCCTACCTGATGTATATAAATTACCCACTTGCTGCCACGTAATGTACATGTACGTGATTGGCTTCAAGTGGTTATTGCGGGGTTATGGCTGCAGCTGTATGCCATAACACATTTGATTATGACACAGGTCATAAAGCTTGTGGGACCGATATATTGAAGCCCACATGGGCACCAGACAACGTACACGACATTCTTAGTTGTACAGCTAATAAAGGGTTTGATGGGGAACCAGTGGGAACACGTAGCGTGAGTCGCGCATGCGCAGGAGGGAACCAGGAAGTGAAGCCGCAAGGCTTCACTTCCTGATTCCCTTACGGAAGATGGCGGCGGCAGCACCCAAGAGCCGAGGGACGGATTGGCTTCGGGTGCCGACATCGCGGGCGCCCTGGACAGGTGAGTGTCCATATTTTAAAAGTCAGCAGCTGCAGTATTTGTAGCTGCTGACTTTAAAAGAAAAAAAAAAAAAATTTGGCGGAACTCCGCTATAAGTTTGCTCTCCTTACTACCTATTCCAACCAAAATTTTTCCGTTAAGAAAATAATGAGTAAACACTGGGGCGTGAAGAAACCAGTGTTTTTTCAGAATATGGGGGGGCTTCTTCCCTTGTAGGAAGCGCCCCATATGTAAAATTAACGCACATATGCACAGAAGGACAGAGTCGTTTCAGTCCTCTTCCACCAATGAGGAGTTCCCCATTAAACCCTTTATTACCTGTACAACTAGGAATGTCGTGTACGTTGTCCGGTGCCCATGTGGGTTTCAATATATGGGTCGCACGATACGGATGTTACATAAGCGATTAAGCGAACATGTGGCCAATATAAAAAAAAAGGGTTTCCTAATCACAGTTTTAAGTATTATGACCTGTGTCATAATCAAGATCCTAGTGGTACTGTGTTTATTGGTATTGATAGATTCACTAGTAACTGGAGAGGTAGCAATGTGGTGCGAGAGGTATCACATCTTGAAACTAAGTGGATTGATCGGGTCAGGTGCTATGCCCCACAACATGGAGTGGGATATTAATTCATTCATTAATAATAGCTAATCAGTTTTTGGTTTGTACCGTTTTGTCTCCTCCTAGACAACATTTTTAGATTCATTTAAAGTGTTATTAATGTTTTCATTATATATGCATGTAATTGTGTATAAGTGTTGTAATGTTATCAATTGTTTAATTTTGTTATTATACTTTCTACCACAAGATGGAGCTGATTCCTGGCTTGATGGCTTAAGATTCACTATAAGTATTGATGTTTCCTGTCAATGGAGTGCATAAGTATTTCCTGTTTTCTGGAACTCAGTAGATCTTCTATTGCTTCCTGTTGTTGGAATGCAGGCAATGCCCACCCACTAATTAGCCATCCCCTATATATATATATATATATATATATATATATATATATATATATATACATATATATATATAGAAAAACTCATGGAACGATGCTTGATGCCAGAAAAAGTGTCCTTTACTGAAAAATTAATCCATAAAATATTGCAAAATACAAGCAAGCCACTGTACAGTTCCGAGCGCAACTCGCTCTTCGTCAGGCTTTTCAGGCTGTGTGTCACACACAGCCTGAAAAGCCTGACGAAGAGCGAGTTGCGCTCGGAACTGTACAGTGGCTTGCTTGTATTTTGCAATATTTTATGGATTAATTTTTCAGTAAAGGACACTTTTTCTGGCATCAAGCTTCGTTCCATGAGTTTTTCTATTATTTATGGTGGAAGTTTGGGAGTCCACCCTGACGGTGCTTTGATTCAACAAAGATATCAAGACAAGAGGGTAACCCACCTGATGTTCATTTATATATATATATATATATATATATATATATATATATATATATATATATATATATATATATATATATATATATATATATATCAAGCATAGCACACGTCAAGCCACACCCCTGACGACGTCATAGATGACAAAACGTGTAAGAAGAGTTGGAGACGCGTGACGCGACTTGCATGCTGGAACGCGGCTGCAATTTTGTGGGTTGGAAACGCTAGACGTTTCCTACAATGCCTATATTAACCTGCTGACATGTGAGTGCAAAACTTTTTAGTTTTTTTATCAATAAACTAACATTTGGATGTTTGCACTATGAGGAGTCTCTTTTTTTCTCTTAACTGGGTATTGAGACTGTGAAGGAAATACAGAGTCATCCCCGTGCTGCTGAGGAGCTGTCAGAGATTTATATCCATTCCATGCTTGTTATCATCTACCTATGGGTAAGAGGTAGTGTGTTTGGGTGACGGTGGCGGTCTCTTCACTTATTTGATACCTCAAGACACATCCCTTTGGTTTATTTCAGACTTTTTAAAATAGGATTTTTATAACAGCTTACCTGTAAAATCCTTTTCTTTGAAGTACATCACGGGAGACAGAGCCATAGTAATTACTATGTGGGTTATAGGCCACCTTCAGGTGATGGACACTGGCACACCCTAAGACAGGAAGTCCAGTCCCTATATAACCCCTCCCACTACCTCAGTTTTTGTAGCAAAGCAATATACGTGTATACCAGAAAGAAGGGAGGAACCTCTGTGTCCCGTGATGTATTTCAAAGAAAAGGATTTTACAGGTAAGCTGTTATAAAAAATCTTGTTTTCTTAATCGTACATCACGGTAAACAGAGCCATAGTAAATACTATGTGGGATGTCCCAGAGCAATGCCAACTGAAGGGAGGGAGACACAACAGAATTAGGGAACCATGAGACTAGAGGACTTATACTGCTGCCTGCAGCACACTACGCCCAAAGGCGATATCCTCATGCCTTTTTACATTCACCTGATACAATCTGGTAAATGTATGTATTACTAGTAAAAAAAAAAAAAATAATAATAAAAATGCTATATAAATCTATCCCCTATTTTGTAAACGCTATCACTTTTGCGCAAACCAATCAATATACGCTTGTTGCAATTTTTTTTACCAAAAGCATGTAGAAGAATACATATCGGCCTAAACTGAGAAAAAATTAGTTTGTTTAAAAAAAAAAATGAGGATATTTATTATAGCAAAAAGTACAAAATATTGTGTTTTTTTCAAAATTGTTGCTCTTTTTTTGTTTTTAGCGCAAAAATATAAAAACCGCAGAGATGATCAAATACCACAAAAAGAAAGCTCTATTTGTGGGAAAAAAAAGAGCGGCAATTTTGTTTGGGTACAACGTTGCACGACCGCGCAATTGTCAGTTAAAGCGACGCAGTGCCAAATCGCAAAAAGTGCTCTGGTCAGGAAGGGGGTAAAATCTTCCGGGGCTGAAGTGGGTAATACTAATTTTAGTTTAAGATATTATATACGTAACAAATTTGGGTTTTTCAGTCTTATAGTGCTGTAGCACCATGATAGTAGGCAAGGTTGTTAGCAAAGTTAGTTTGCTAGGTGGTAATTAGCCTGGCTAATTGATAGGGGATTTACTGGCTTTCTCCCTAACTCCCTAAAGTTAGGTGGCATTGTTGCCTGTGGCAGTAGAATGATAATGGCATAGGGAATCCAGACTAGGAGTGAATAGGTTGACTCAGCCAATTGGCAGGGGTCTCTTTGGTTTCTTGGCCTGCTGGGAGCGTCTATTTATTCGGGAGGAGCCAGGTGTTCTGGGTTTTGCCACCTGGATGGCTGTCTGGGTGGACGTGTCTCACAAGTAGGGATGAGCCGAACACCTGCCGATTCGGTTTGCACCAGAACATGCGAACAGACAAAAAATTTGTACGAACAAGTGAACACCGTTAAAATTTATGGGAAACGAACGTTAAAATCAAAAGTGCTAATTTTAAAGGCTTATATTGCCATAAAAAGTGTATGGGGACCCGGGGCCTGCCCCAGGGGACATGTAACAATGCAAAAAAAAGTTTTTAAAACAACCGTTTTTTCAGAAGAAGTGATTTTAATAATGCTTAAAGTAAAACAATAAAAATGAAATATTCCTTTAAATATTGTGGCTGGGGGGTCCTCTTAGTCTGCCTGTAAAGTGGCGCATCCTTCTCATGTGTTTTACTGTGCCGCAGTGAAATGACATTTCCAAAGGAAAAAATGCCATTTAAAATTGCTCACGGCTGTAATGTATTGCCGGATCCCAGGAATATAGATAAAAAATTAATAAATCGGCGTGGGTCCCCCCCCGAATCATACCAGGACGCTTGCCCTCAACATGGGGAGGGTGCTTTGGGGTCTCTTCCAAAGAACCTTGTCCCCATGTTGATGGGGACAAGGGCCTCATCCCCACAACCCTTGCCCAGTGGTTGTGGTGGGCTGGGGGCGGGGGGCTTATTGGAGTCTGGAAGCCCCCAGATCCTGCCCCCCCATGTGAATGGCCTACCCAAAAAAACAAAAAAGTGTCAAAAAAGTAAAAACGACAGGAGACAGTTTTTGACAATTGTCCGGCGATGTCCATCCATCTTCAATCACAATGCCGACAGACCCGAAAAATAGAAAAAAAAAGCTCCGCCTCGATAGGAGGCGTCCCGATGACCTCCTGGCTTTGACAGCTGGTATATAGGCAAGGGCGGAGCCACCCGGTGACATAAACAAGTGACCCTGTCCCCTCTGACGTCTCGTGACGTCAGAGGGAATTGTCAAAGACTGTCTCCTGTAGTTTTTACTTTTTGACAATTTTTTTGGTGAATGGGTAGGGCAGGGTGGCCAAAGGCACCCTGCCTTTGGCCAATTATGGCTCTCGCAGCAGAGCGTGCTGTTATTGGCAAAGCTTGCAGGTTAGGTGCATGCTTTGGCCAATCATCAGACATCAATGCACTGCGATCTCGCAGTGCATTATGGGGCGCTCGAGTTTGCCACAAACGCCCCATAATAATCGCTGTTCAGCGAACGAGCTAACACCCGATGTTTGAGTCAAACTTATGTTCGACTCGAACATCAAGCTCTTTCATAGTCACAAGGCTCTGAGTTGCTAGGCCAGAAGCATGAGGGATATCCTGGGAGCACCTGGCTGCTAGGCTGTCTGAGGCCTATCCAGGTTTGAGAGAAGCAGCGCGGGGTTAGGGCTTCAGGCTGGAAGCCCAACCAAGTTGCAGAGGTTCCCCCGGATCGTTGCCAGCAGTGAGGGAGAAGCAGTTGCCACAAGGGACGACCACTTCTGTCACCAGGGGCAAGTGATGATCAAGGCCAGTGGTAAAGGGAGGAATAGTTGCCAGCAAGGGACAACCATTCCTGTTATCAGAGGTCACTGTATGGAAGTCTGAAGAAGTACCAGAGCACCTTTTTCGCCAGCCTCCCCGACTGAAGAACTGGGAAAGCTTCAGTAGAGTCCCAAGCCAGGGATCCAGCGGGTTAGCAGGGGTGACGCTTAAGGAATATACAGCGTGCTAGCTGTGGAAGAGGTCAGGGGATCCAGTGATGTCTGGGATCTTGAAGTCTAGTGAGAGACTGGGAGCTCAGTAGGACTGTGAGATGTGAGAGAAGATCTATAACGGGTTACTGTGAGTTACGTGTATGGATCTTTATTGATTGTTCAAAGTTCAGTTGCCATAGGAGAAAGCAGTTCTACAAATACAGCTGCTGCATCTAACTTAAAGGCCCTCTACCTGTATAGCTGTCTGCCTATCATTTTTGTCTGAGTCTGCCAATTACTATTGCATCTGCCTAAGGGTGTCCTGGCCCTAACCCTCTCTCCCCCAGTTCTGTTTATGAGACAATAAATCTCTTTTCTTGCATTCCAAAAAGTGACTGGCGCCCAAGTTTCCAACTTGCAATACACCCGCCATGCCTAATAACCCACACTACAAGGAAGGATGTCAGCTCTCCCAGACTCTGGAGGTCACCATTTGGCCTTTGGAGGTCGGGATGCCGCTACAGTACCAATATTATGGCCATACGCTTATCAAAATCTCTGCTAAAAAGGTTTCCTGCTGGACCGGCTGAAATTTGATTGGTGTGTGGGGCCCCCTATATTGAAAGAACATGTCGAAGGGACAAGTAGGAACATTTTCAATAGATCAGCAGCTGCAGCCAATGGGCCGCAACCACTGATTAGTATATTCTGAGAGCAGTGGGTGCCTTCAGTGGGGATGGAGGAATCTGTTAGTATAATCAGATTGTTCAGTGTATGGCTGGTTTTACAAAGCCTTTAAATCGAGTAGCAGCCCTCCCTTTCCCAGTGTGAGTGCTGCTGTGTAAGGCTGGACATACACCATATAATTATATTGTACAATTTCCTTTAGAGTTACCAAAACTATGTAATATGAAGACAAACCTAAACAATCCATTCAACCTATATACAATCACATATATATCCAATTATATAGGCTCTTGCATTACATAGTTGTTGGTAGAGCGTATAGTGAGTCTAATGTGGGGTACACACAAGGCCGGTGCTACCACTAGGCAAACTAGGCAGCCGCCTAGGGCCCACTGCTGCCTAGGGCGCTCAGCCACTGGTGTTCCTACTCTCTTCTCTCTGCAGCAAACAACTAAGTCTCAGCAGGCAGCCGCCGCTCTGTTCGCACATAGTGTCAGAGGCGCAGCGGCGGTGGAGGATTGTGTCTGTGTCCTGACTCCCGAATGGAAGCAAGCAAACATTCATTGATGGGCACTAGTAGGCTGCATTGATGGGCGCTGGTAGGCTGCATTTGATGGGCGCTGGTGAGGCCGCATTTGATTGGCGCTGGTGAGGCCGCATTTGATGGGGGCTGGTAAGGCTGCATTGATAGACACTGTTGAGGCTGCATTTGATGGGCACTGGTGAGGCTGCATTTGATGGGCGCTGGTGAGGCTGCATTTGATAGGCGCTGGTGAGGCTGCATTTTGATGGGCGCTTCATTAAAAAAGGTGGGGTATACATGGGCAGAGCAAAGGGGGTAGGAGTCAAGGGTGGAGCCGGGGGGGCGGCAAAATTAAGTTTCGCCTAGGGTGTCAAAAATCCTTCCTTTACAGCAAATCGGAACCGATGAACATAAATTTGTACGAAACTTCTCGTACGACAAAGGCTTTTTTTTGTTGTTATTGTTTATTGTTTCTGATCATGCGCAATCCTTTTCTGATTTTTCTACGAAAATCGTACGAAAACAGTACACAATAAACAAAAATCATTTGTTCTGTTCCCGTACGAGAAACATTTTTGAGTTTGTCCCTTCGGACATTTTCGGACGAAAAGTTGGAATTGGCTGTTGAAAGTTGTGTACACACTATAGAAAAATGGAACGAAAGTTCCTTGGACGATTTTCTTACAGTGTGTACGAGCCTGAAGGGGTAGTACACACTGTACATTTCTTTTTTTTAAAGTGGAGTCAAGCCAAAAAACAAAACAAAAAAAATTGTGGACAGATAACGTTTTTATAACAGAAGAGATCTGATTGGACCCCTTCTCCTAGTTTGACAGCATTTGTGTACACCAAGTCACGTATATGCAGCTCAGCCTACATTTACAGCACCGCACTGTGGCATGAGGATGGGACCCCCATTGCCCATGCATGGGAGTGATGTCTCATTATGGCCAGGCCAACCACATGGCTGAAGAGTTGAAACCCAGAAGGAAGTTTAGGAGAAGATTGCAGCACTCGTACCCAAAGGGAGCGCTCATAGCGCTGAATGGGATCACTAGTCTGGTAAGTTGCCATAATGTGTGACAATGCCGTGCACACTAGCACATTATGGTGAAAAGCTCCTGCTGTCAAAGTGAGATTTTTTTTCCAGAGGTTTAATTCCGCTTTAAATAGCATTTAACTTTTTTTTTTTTACACATCATTTTTATTGTTTTCTGAATAATTTGTACACACAAGAGGTTATCTTACAGAATGTGTCAAATAACGCTTATATTGGAAGAATGGTAATTACAGTATGTGCGGTTCATCTGATAATAATAATTTGTACTATTAACAAAATAGTACTTGTCAAGCATGGATGAACAGTTGGACCATTTTACAGTTTAACATTTTAACAATTCAGTAAAATGTTATCAAAACAAAAGCAGAGAAAAGTATTTGTTGGGCTTCCACCAATTTTTATATGCACAAAGATAAGATTGGGTCTCTACTCCCCCGTAAACGTAACCCTCGCATGCAAACATATGCAGTCCCTAAGGTCCGTTGCTCTAAAGGTATATATTCCCAGAACCCCTGTAAAGTGTTAGAGGCCTTTAGGAGTTTTTATTCTTCTCTGTATAAAGCTCAGGTAGATGAAGATCCCCAGACTCAATACTTGGAGAGCATTTCCCTCCTTATAATATCTGTGGCCCACAGAACACATATGGAGGCCCCTTTCATGGCACGGGAGGTTCTGGTTGCTATTAAATCTACGTAAACTAGTTCTGCCCCGGGGTCCATTCCTTTTCCAGCTCTATATTATCGTAAATTTCAGGATGCCCTAGTCCCTCACTTGGTGGCACACTAACGCCATCCGGGGTGGAGCCTTCTTGGATTCCCCGTCTTATATGGCATACATATCAGTGGTTCCAAAACCTAAAAAGGATCCTGGAGAAGTTGACAATAATAGGCCCATTTCGCTTATTAACAACGATCTTAAAACGAAAGTCTTGGCCAATAGATTGTCATCCTTCATGGTTCCTAAGGATCAGGTTGGCTTCATCCTGGGGCGCCAAATCAGATCAGGAGAGCAGTGAATTTTATATCCCTTCTGCAATCGGGTTGGGCTGGGGGTCCCCCACAGGAAGGCCTTCTCTTGGCTGTCAATTTGCATAAGGCATTTGACTCAGTCTTTTGGACATACACGTTTCAGGTCTTGGAGTTATGGGGCTTTGGCCCACTCTTCTTGCGAATTCTGGGTACAATATACTCTCAGCCCCAAGCTAATGTTAGGCTAATGGGACACCATTCCGATCCCATTGCTATTAAATGGGGCGCGCGTCAGGGTTGGACTCCTGAGCACCTAGACTCCAGATTTCTTATAAGAGTGTCCTGAATGTTTCATTAATAGAGGCTAGCCTTAAAGTCATGACCAGATGGTACTTGGTTCCTACTCGCCTGGCCAGGATGTATGGCCAGGCGATATGATTCATGAAGAGTATTTTTGAAATTGCAAACTGAAAGGCTCCATGATGCCTATATGGTGGGAATGCCCTAAACTTGTTCTGGAATAGGGTGTTTTCCATGCTCCGGAAGCTGACTGGCTTGTCTATTACACAACAGCCCAGTTCAGCGTTACTTAACGAGTTTCCACCTGAGTAGCCTCTTCCATTAAAGCGGCTGGTTTATTATCATTATCCTAGCTGCTATGATAGTTATTGCAGGGGCATGGAAGTCACCCTCCGTGTCATTTAGAAGGTTGAAACATAACATTTTGTGGATTATGATACATATAAAGTTTGCAAGTATTGTCAATGACCGTCAGTCCCTCTTTGAACACACTTGGGAACCTTGGGCAAAATATCTCCATGTTACTCTCTCTCAGGTCGCCAGCACGGTAGGGTCTCCGGGCTCCACCTCCCCTTCACCTAGATCTTCCTTCTTTTTCTGGTCTCTCCCCTTCACTCAGACCTCCTTTTCGCCCTCCCCCTCCCCTTTTTCTTTTTATTCTTATATGCGATTTTGGCTCGCAAGGGTCTGTTTTCAGTGCAAAACCTGGTATTTACTGGGATCATCTGCACGTAATAACATTCCTAAGATGTTATCTTATGTGATATGTTTTTCTGCTACTTCAAGTCATGGACCTATTATTTTATTTGTTGCCACATTTGATTTCAGTGGTAAGTTTTTTTCATAATTGGATTTTTGGACTGAAATTAATCTCTGAAAGATTATCTTCTGGCGCTGCAGATTTGTATTTTGTACTATGTTGCCTGGCACTGCAATGCCCACTTGTTATTCGATTTTGCTTCGCTATAAATAAAAAAATTTCTTTGAAAGTTAAAATGTTTTCAAAATATTTCTTGCTTTTTAAAAAAAAACAGTCTGTATTGTGTTTTATCTAAAACAAATAAACAAAAGTTATCTTTTATCTCTAGAGCATAAGTACTAATACACAAAATATAATGAAAAGATAGTCATGTATTTTATTGGATATCGACTGTCCATGTCCAGTGCATATGTAGAGGTGCAAGACTGAAGCAACAGCGCCACCTATGGAGCGAGACTGTATACTTAAATGTTTAGCAAATAGTTGCAGTACATACTCGGGTTTGAAAAAAAGTCCATCAAGTTCAACCAGCAGAAAAAAAAAAAATTAATTAAAAAATTGAAAACCTCCACATACAGGACCCTATACCCACAAGTGATTTAAGGGAAGCAAAAAAATATATATATAAAAAAAAAAAAATATATATATATATATATATATATATATATATATCTCTCTATAAAAGTTTAGTCTGATTTGCTCCACTAGGTGGAAAAAAAAATTCTTTCTGATCCCCTAAGGCTGGGGCCACCAACCTATGTCCCATTCACCACAGTTCGATACAAGATTCTATCCAGTCCAAAGCTAGGGTCAGTGGCCTATTCTCAATGTGCACTGCGTTGTGGATTAAGTTCGGCAGAGACTGCCTATAGTCTCCATTTCTGAGGCAAGGGGGGGGTAACTCTGGTGGGGACCCCGAGGCAAGGGGGGGACGACTCTGGCGGGGACCCCGAGGCAAGGGGGGGACGACTCTGGTGGGGACCCTGAGGCAAGGGGGGGGGAAGGACTCTGGTGGGGACCCTGAGGTAAGGGGGGGGGGGGCGACTCTGGTGGGGACCCTGAGGCAAGGGGGGGGGATGACTCTGGTGGGGACCCTGAGGCAAGGGGGGGGGACGACTCTGGTGGGGACCCTGAGGCAAGGGGGGGGGGCGACTCTGGTGGGAACCCTGAGGCAAGGAGGAGGAGGGGACTGGACTCTGGTGGAGATCCAGAGGCAAGATTCTTTTTCTTTTGGACCACAGATATTTGTAAGATATTTGGTGTAGTCCCTAGAATGAAAAGTTTGGGATCCCTGCCCTAAGGCAATTGGATATTCTCTGGATTAACAAATTACTGGTATTATCTAGAAATCTTAATAGCCAGTTATATTAAAAATAATAGTTATAATATAGACCAGGAGTAGGCAATATTTGAGAGGTGGAGGTCTACAACACATCTAGACAACATGGAAGAAACCAAAGATCACCAGGGTGTGGTGCCCCCCCCCCCCTTTTTTTTAATGAAATTAACTAGCAAGAACCCAATAAAAAGCAAAGGACAGCATGAAGAATTCTTAGAAAAATCTAATAAAACAAATGTCACTAATATATTTCTTCTTCACTGATGGGCCATCCTGATTATCCGTGTAAAAAACGGTGTGCTGACAGCCCTGCTGGTTATCGGCACTCCTTTCCTCACACAGACACAATGCGTGAGGAAAGGACTGCCTATAACCAGCGAGTCTATTTACGTGTAATCAGCTGTGATTGGACACAACTGATCACATGGTAACGGTCCGCTGTGATTGGCCCTTTACCCTGATCTGTAATGAGCTGTGTCCGAAGGTCACAGGGTGCACCCAATGCGCGCTGCAGGGGGGCAGGATTCTGGGAGGACTTCTATGGACACCCTCCCAGGACTATAGTACTACGCCGTATCCGTCTTTTGGCTATAGTGCGGTACTAAAGTGGTTAAAACAGGACCTTACAGCCTGTACAATGTGAAGGCTCTTTCTATGAGAAGCATAGTAAGGCCTCATTCACACGGGTGTCTAAAATGCTACATTTTGATGCATATAGTGTATAGTTGGCATGTATCTAAACGCAGTACTATAGGAATCAATGAGGCCATCTATAAATAAAAATGTGGTCCATAGTGGTGTAAAAAAAAAAAAAAAAAAACCCCATTAGGACATAACTGCATCCTTGTGCAATGCAGTGTACACATAAATTCACCGGATGTTGGGGAATGTGGTTTTTTTTTTTTAGCAAAAAACTTTGGAGGTTTCTTCTGCAGAAACACTCTAGCGTTATTTTTTTGGGGTTGTAGGACTTTAGTTCTGCTTTAAGACATTTTAGGCAACTTCAGTTTCAGTTAACCCCTTCCCGTCTGCCTCAGTATCCCTTTCAAAAGTTCTGAATGCTGAGGTGCGGGAAGGATCGGCTGATCACATATGTCGCAGTGCTCACATGATCAAGAGTCCGTCCCACTAGTGATCACAACTCGGTCTCTGCTGGGAACACTCTCAGCATAGAACCATCGGCCACCCAGCGACACATATATGCGGGCGTTAAAAGTCCACCATTTCGCACATGTGTTAGGCAGTTGTAAAGGGGTTAAAGCTTATAATATAGGTATTCATACACCTGAGGAGTATTTCAAATCAATTACAATTAACCACTTACAGACCAGAAGATTTTCCCCCTTAATGACCAGGCCATTTTTTGTGATACAGCACTGCGTCGCTTTAACTGACAATTGCGCAATCACGCAACTCTGTACCCAAAGCAAAATGGACATTCTATTTTTACCCCACAAATAGAACTTTCTTTTGGTGGTGTTTGATTACCTCTGCATTTTTATTTTTTTGCACTATAAAACAACACAAAAAAAGCGACAATTTTGAAAAAAAAACCCAATATTTTTACTTTTTGTTATAATAAATATAAAAAAAATTAAGAAAAAAAAACTAAATTTCATCATCAGTTTAGGCCAATATGCATTCTTCTACATAGTTAAAAAAACAAAACAAAACGCAATAAGCGTACATTGATTGGTTTGCGCAAAAGTTGTAGCGTCTACAAAATAGGGGATACATTTATGGCATTTTAATTATTTATTAATTTTTTATTTTTACTAGTAATGGCGGTGATAAGCGATTTTTGGTATTTGTTGGACCTGTCCAGTAAAATGGCCTGTATGGGGTCACTAATGTCCCTACTCCCCCACCCAAAGTGCTGCAGCTGGGCCGCCAACAGGTACATACGGGGCGAGCGCACAGCCAGGCCTCCCTCGTCCTTGGGTAGCTGAAGACTAGTTACCTTAATCCTGGGTTGTTTACCTTTCCATATTAATGTGCTAAAAAGGGAAATTATCTTTTTGAAGCTATTCAGTGGTATCCAGATGGGTGAATTGTGTACAACGTACAGCCGTTGGAGGGCCCCAAATCATTTTAGCCAGGCTCACGCGACCCACCACAGACAGTGGGAGCTTACACCAAGTCTTGAATTTTTCCAATAAAGGTTGCAAGTAATATTTTAAGTAGTCTTGTACCCTGGGATGAACCCAAACTCCTAGATATTTGAACGCTGATACTACTTTTATTTGATGGGCACATGGAGGTTGAGCAATCGATTTGCCATCTAGTGGAAAGAGCACTGATTTATCCCAATTAATCACAAATCCAGAAAAGGACCCAAAAAGACCGATAGTGAACATTAGGGACGAAAGAGAGCCCCCAGCATCCCCCAAAAACAACAAAGCGCCGGCCACGTAAAATGCTATTTTAACACAGAAAGACCTCCCCACCTACACTAGAGTATGGTCGGCAGACCTGGGAAAGACAATCTCCAGAGCGGATTGGCAAACTGCGTTCCATTTCGCACATAAGTCCTCAATCTCATGCTATTCACAAGAAAAAAATTTTAAAGGTCATGGCGAGGTGGTATAGGGACCCCGCCTCTCTACGGAAAATCTTCCCCTCCACTTCAAACCTGTGTTGGCGTTGTTCTCTTACGACAGGGTCGTACCTACATATCTGGTGGGAATGTGATCGGATCCGTCCCTTCTGGAATCAGGTATCCCAGGTTTATGAAAAAATTTACGATGATCCTCTGCACTTGACCCCTGAGATAGCCCTCCTAACTATTCTGCCAGGTTCAATAGCCTCTCAAAAGCACAATCTTTTACGTTTTTTTTTGTCGGCAGCTCGCCAACTCATACCCCTTTTCTGGAAGGCAGAGACTATCCCCCCATTGTCTCTCTAGACCTCCACCATGAATGATATCATGCAAATGGAGGAGATGCTAGCGCTTGACAATGACACCTACGAGAAATTCACAATTTTATGGTCGGTTTGGCAGCGCTTCTCCGCCTCAGATACGCTGTCTTCCTTGCTCCCTGCCCCCTAGATTACGGCTTCCCCTATAAATTTAAACACAAGCTGATCCCCTGACCATGTCTAGGGATCTGGAGTCCTTCCTTCTCAACTCCAGCCAGCGGAACCCCCTCTCCCTACTCTTCCCTCCCCTCTTTTCTGTTCTTCTTCCCCCCTATTCATTTCCTAATTATTCTGTTCTCTTTCTTCCTGACCTTTTATCCTGATACTTGACATGATCCATTTATGTTAAAATTTACATAATAATTATCAGCTTAGCTGTGGGCGATAGCCAATTTTGCTCGCTGATTGATCTCTCAATATGCTTTCCTTTATGTCAAATGTATTAACTCTTTTGTTGTTTTATAACAATAAAAATATTTTCAACCCTAAAATGCTATTTTATCCTGCACCTGCCCCCTCTTAAGTGATCAGTGATTTTTAGCGGGACTGCGACATTTTGGCGGACAGATCGGACACTTTTTGGGGACCATTGACATTCATACAGTGATCAGAGCTAAAAATAGCCAGATTACTGTGTAAATGTCACTGGCAAGGAAGGGGTTAACACTAGGGGGCGATCAAGGGGTTAAGTGTTCCCTAGGGAGGTGTATCCAACTGTAAGGGGAGGGGACTGACTGGAGGAGGAGAGAGATCACTGTTCCCAACCACTAGGAACAGCAGATCTCTCTAACTCCCTGTCAGAACAGGGATCTGTCTGATTACATTGACAGATCCCCGTTCTGGCTCTGGTTCCCGTGAACGCGGTTGGCCGGCTGACATCACAGCCGACAGCCATGCACATCGGGTCCCCCGCTATACAGCGGGCGGCGCGCACTTGCTACGGGCTCCTTAAAAGGAAGCCGACGTACACCTACGGCGATTTGCGGGAATGTGCCGACCTGCCGCTGTATAACAACAGTGGCTGGATGGCAAGTGGTTAAAATACAAAATATCCGAATAAAAATTCCCATTACTTTTTTTTTTTTTTAACATTGTCAATACAATTCTGCAATCACATTGCAGGCGGTGCAGCATTTATGATATGCAAGAATGACGTTCCACATACATCTTAAAGCGGACCTTTGGATAGTAAAACATTTTTTTTCTGCCAGCAAATGCCTTATACAGACCACTTCCTGTTTCTTGTCTGGTAAAAAGCCTAGGCTTATGACATCACGCACAGCTCTCGCTCTCACAGTATATATAAAATAATATGCAAAGTG
Organism: Lithobates clamitans; assembly: GCA_037952925.1. NCBI lineage: Eukaryota > Metazoa > Chordata > Amphibia > Anura > Ranidae > Lithobates > Lithobates clamitans. The sequence continues at coordinate 94,847 of JBBGZY010001835.1, forward strand.
GTTGGAGGGAAGCTTCAGAACGGCAAAGATGTTTTTATTACAAATTATGTGAGCAGACTGCAGTTCTTCTCTAAATAGGTGTGCAACCCCTCTAAAGGCCCTTTCACACTGATCTTTTTTTTCCGTTTTTGTCCTACAAATAGCAGAAGAAAAATGCATGATCATTAAATCCTATGAAACTCTTCACACCAGTCAGTTGTGGCTTTAAAAGTCCTCTATACTGCATTTTTGATGTGGTAAAGAGGAGGGTGGAAAAAAAAAAAAAAAAAAAAAAAAAAGCACCTCTTTCTGTTGAAATTATTGGAAAACAAATGAGGCAAACACACACGTGTTCTTGTGGTTATTTAGTCCCACATCCTTTCTTTACAGTTGCGAAACGCACATATTTGTGTTTTTCCTGCTTTTTACAATAGAGCAGTGTGAAATCAGCCTAAAATCATCACTGGCCAATCAACTGTTTTCCCAAGTCACATAATACATTACTTGTAAATCAACTGTGTGTTGAGGCGTTTCAAGTGTTTGTTCTATGAAATGTGCATCTGGAAAGGTCCAACTTCTTGGGAGTACATATGGAGGAGGAGTGAGCATTCAAATATCCCCATGGAAGTGGTATCCTTCATCATGAAGGAACAGTCAAAGCAATTTCATGAAAAAGCGAAATAAAAAGCACAATAAAAAAAGCAACGGGCTGAATGCAAAAAAACATTTCCAAGTCTTAAAGGATAACTAAAAGGTAAAAGCTTTTCTTTTGTTTTGGATAAACTGCAGATGAATTAAATTGCTGGGAGTAATTGGGGGGGGGGGGGGGGGGGGAATCTTCCAATGGGGACACTAGTTCTGGTGACTTGGGGGTCCCCAAGGAATTCCCTTAATTTGAACAAATTTCCTCTCACTTCCTGTTTGGCTATGGGACAGGAAGTGAAGAGAAATTGCCAAAATGGGACACAGATGGCGAAAAAAAAATCCAACAGGGATCATAACCCTCGCTTACTTTATCCAAAATAAAAAAAAATAAATAAATAAAAAAAAATTGCCTATTATAGTTCTACTTTAAGCTTGCCATATATATATATATTTTTTTTTTTTTCCATTTGGCTGTTTGGAAAAAAAAAGACAAACCTATTCCTCCATCCACACATTCGAGGAGGATGGGGGAATCCACCCCTCTGCACTATTTATTATATTAGAACAGTGGGGACTCCTGCTGAACCGGCCAAATTTCGATCCATCTCTGGCCAGTTTTAGAGAACTGTTACAACCATATTTAAGACATGAACAAAGTATTGAAGACTTGTAAATCAGCCAAGTCCAGGCTATGCACAGAAAGTAAATCACCATGCAAAAAGGAGACTAGTGAGGGAGGTCACCCAATTGACTTGATGGAGGTGTAGGCATATGCAATCAATTATTTTATTTTTATTCATTGTAATTAGAGTCACTTTGCAAATAATTGTTTTCACTTTAAAGTGGTTGTAATCCTTGTTACTACACTTTTATCTACAGGTAACCCTATAATAAGGCTTACCTGTAGGTACTGTAAATATCTCCTAAACCTGCACGGTTTAGGAGATATTTACCATATACGCTTGTGCCATCATTGGCGCATGCGCTGTGAAGAAACGAACCTTGGTGCCGTTTCTTCACTAGCAAGTGCTGTGACTGATTACTCCCGCGCATGCAACGTCACGCGACTCCGTCCAGTCACAGAGCCGAAGTCCGGGGCCCCGGTAGGAAGAGGGGGCAAAGATGGATGCGCCCACCAGCGGGGACATCGTGGGTTTTCGTTTGCAGTAGGGATGCACCAAATACCATTTTTTTTTTACTGATTCTTTTTTTTTTTTTTAGTACTCGCCGATACCAATTACCGATACCTACCGCCACTGTTTTGTTTTAACTTCAGCTGTCAGCAATGGTACACAGCATTGAAAAGTTATTTAGAAATGAAAAAAATTGGATTTTTTTTTTTAAATTAAGCGCTCTTTTAATGTGACATGTGTAAATATATGTTAAAAGTTTTAATTGTTTATTGTTTAAAAAAAATAGACGTTAAAAAAAAAAAAAAAAAAAAGCAGGAAATTATTAAAGCGGGGTTCCACCCAAATTTTGAACAATATCTGTATGTATTCTCTTCCTTGCCTAGATGCTGACATGCCGTTTAAAAAAATTTAAATCGCCGTAATTACCTTTTATTTTTCTATTCTTCTTTGCACTTCCTGGTTCTCCTCCCGTGGGAGTAGGCGTGTTTCAAGCCTCTCCCAGACTCCTGGGAGCTAGTCTCAGGCTTCCCAGGATGCCACTGAGCATGTGCGGGAACGAGCAGTGAATGCTGGGAGCACAGCATTCACCGCATCCAGGAAATAAATGCTTGTGTGCTTCAAATGCCCACAATGAAGATGGAAACCGCCTGCAGTGAATAATATAAGTTATTCTTTCCAACAAAATCTGACACAGGCGGACATATTACACACAATATGCGAGTATGTAATGCTGAGAAGAAAAGTTTGTGAATGAACTAAAAAAAAAAGATAGATAGGTGGACCCCCGCTTTAAATGGAGGAGAATAGGGAGTTAAATAAGGCTGATTAGAGTAAATTTGGGGTTTTTAAGGGGTTAAACAGAGGAACATTTGTTCATCCCTTTGATCTGCAGATGAAGAAACAGAAAGATACAAAAAGAAACAATGTTTTTTATTTTAGAGTTTCAGGGCTGGGCAATGTTGTTAATAAACATTGCTGGCTGCTTTTTTTTTTTTTTTTTGACAGCTCCAATTACCGGACTTCTTTAACACAGGGGAGACCCACTGACAGCTCAAAGAACCGAGTCTGAAAGTTTCGGTTTCAGGTATCGGTGCATTTGTACGAGTACCGATACTTGTGCAAATACTCAGTATTGGCACTGATACTAGTATTGGTGCAACCCTAGTTTGCAGGTAAGTGCCACATAATGGGCTAGTATAGCCCATTTTGCTTTTACTTTGCAGGGGAGAAAAAGAGGAAGTAAAACTCATTAGGGTTTACTTCCTCTTTAAAGAGAATATTTCCGTTGATCCATGTCAACCCTGGAGTTACAACCCTATGTGGCAGAGACTATGCCTAAATCTGTGGCCCAAGAGGAAAAAACATTCACAGCCTTTTGCGAGTATGACAAAAAGAAAAGACACTTAACTAAAATGCACACGACAACTCACCAAACAGTTGGCAAAAGGTATATGGGAAAGTTATTTTTAAGAGGTTTCTATGTCCAATGAGCCCAAAATTGACCTTTTTGGCCATCAGACTAAATGCAATGTTTGGCTTAAGCACATCATACCCACCATGAATGATGGTGGTGGAAGTATCCTATAGAGATACTTCTCTGAACCAGGCTCCAAAGGGCTTGTGAGGGGTTGAAGGTAGTCTCGATGTAGCATTATCTCACCAGCTTAGGAAAGCCTGTTTTCTGTTTCGGCAGGACTTCGCCCTTGTGGGCAAACCAAGGCACAATTTGATGAGCCTAGTGTAGAAGAACTTGAATAGCCTGCTCAAAAGTCCTGACCTCAGCCCTACTGTTCACCTTTGAGATTTATTCCTGCAAGTCAGGTCTTTTCATCCAACGTCAACACCTGACCTCACAAATTCCTTTTATGCTGAAACATTTACCCACAGACACGCTACAAAAAAATTGTGGAAAGCCTTCCCAGAAGAGCGGCTGTTATACCAACAAAGGGGGTTGATGGCAACTCAATACTAATTCCTGTGTAAGTGTGATTGTCCAGTGTCTCTAATACGATCCCATAATACATTATGCCTCTTTACATGTACTATGAATGTTTTAGTACAGTGTGCAATTTACATGATGTGCAATTAACCAAGAATAAAGTGCAAAGTAAGGCACTGGGCTTTTTAAGCATAATCATGATTGAGGTTTAATTGTTCTTGGTGGCTACAAACACATAAAACTAATAACTACCAGATTAAAAGTCATTTAAAAATAATCTTGATTTGTTAAAGCTCACAACATAGCAAAATATATTTTATTTCCTTACAGGTCCCTTAGTGCAGAGGTCGTCCTCTTCTTTGGCTCTTGGTAAAACAGAAAGAGTAATGCAACAACTGTGTTGGGGAAAGCAGACTTTTCAGTCCAGTATTTAAAAAAAAAAAAATATTATATATATATATATATATATATATATATATATATATATATATATATATATATATATATATATATATAATAATCATTTGATACACATGCATTAACATTTTCTGATTGATCGTGTAAACAAAAACAAAAAAAAAAAAAACAAAAAAAAAGGAGGTAGATAATTAAGGTACATTTTAAAAAAATACTGTAAAAGTTTTCAGTATCAGCCTAAAAACCTGAGCGCTGCCATAGCCGAGAACCCCAGCACTATGAAAATGACTTTAGGTAGGCGCCATCTGCTAGAGTTTAGTTCATGCGGCAAGATCTCTAAAAAGGTTATATAGACAAATGTCCCAGCAGCCAAGCCTTCTAGAATACTCTGAACTAGACCGCTTCCAGCTGTTTGATTCTGAATCACCGCAATTCCTATCGCAATACCAATTGGCGACATAAGTGCGAACATGACAATGGACAGCACAAACCATCGGGTCTTCACATTGCTCTGCAATAAAAGCAGGGATAGGCTGACTGCAATTATACTCTTATGAATGAGGATTGCAATGGCTATCTGTAGGAGCTCTGACTGGGCATTTTGTAGTCCAATGGCAATCCCTTCAAATATAGAATGCAGAGACAAGGACAAGATGAGGATAAAAGACCGGAAAGAGGAGTGAGCATTGAAATCCACGTGGAAGTGGCGGGCTCTGGGTTCCACGTCGTGATTCTGACCACCATGGGAATGGTGATGTGAGTTTTCTTCTACAGCCCGAGAGTAAGAAGGGCTGGATAGCAGTGGTGCCGTCTCTTCGGTCATACTATGACTACATTCCAGGACAATGCGCTCTATAATCAAGACAAGCAGGACTCCGGTCCCCAAGATGAATTCTGGGAGAGGATAATCTGTCTAAAAAGAGAAAAACAGAACATAAATCAGATTTTTATAGCTTGCCCTCTAAATCTAAAGAAAAAGCTTTCCTTTCTTTTGGTCTAAACTAGTGGTTTTCAAACTTTAGTCCTTTGCTTGCCTTTATCCAGCTCTTCTCACTAACACCAAATGATGGGGCACCATTCCTTTTAATGACAGGGCACTATACCCCCCACTGACACAAACAATGTGGCAATATCCCTCACACTGACCCCAAAGATGGGGGAAAATTCTTCACACTGACACCAACCATACGGCAATATTCCTCCCACTGACACTAATGATGAAGCACTATTTCTCCCACTGAAATTAAAGATGAGGCACGATTCCTCTCACGGTACCAACCATGGGGCACTATTCCTCCCATGGGCACCAACCATGGGGCACTATTCCTCCCACGGGCACCAACCATGGGGCACTATTCCTCCCACGGGCACCAACCATGGGGCACTACCCCTCCCCCACTGGCACCAGCGATGGGGCACCATTCCTCCCACTGACACCAACGATGGGGCAACATTCCTCTCACTGACACCAACGATGGGGCACTATTCCTTCCACTGACATCATTTTCTACTCCCACTTGCCACAGTTTGAAGGGTAGTAAAACGGTCCTTTGTTTAAAAAATTTGGATAGTTTAAGAATTTTTTTTTTTTTTTATATGGTAGGGACAGCCCTGCCTAGTTTCCTTTTTTGCAATAGGGTTATATGGTAGGGCATAGATTAATTTTCTTTTGCAATAAATTCTTCATCTCCGATTGTACAACCCTTTAATTCAGATTAGTACTTTTTATCAAAATAACAAAATAAGCTAAGGAAAATACCCTTAAAGCATACCATGCTATTCCTTTTGAAATCCCAACAGTGGTTGTGCATTGAGGCTGCTGGAAGTTATTTATTGCTCCCACTTTCAGGTCATAGCTCTCTAGCAATCCCTTTTGTGACATCTCAGACTTAAAGCGGGGTTCTGGCCGCGAAAAAAAAAATTTAAAGTCAGCAGCTACAAACACTGTAGCTGCTGACTTTAAATAAGTAGACTTACCTGTCCTGGGTGCCCGCGATGTTGGCCGCCCGAGGCCGACCCGTCCCTCGGCTCTCGGGTCCCAGCACAGCCATCCTAACTAAGGGAAACAGGCAGTGGAGCCTTGCGCTTCACTGCCAGTTTCCTACTGCGCACGCGCGAGTGGCGCGGCGCTCTATGAATGGCCCCGTGGTTTTCTGGGAACACACACAGTTCCCAGAAGGCAACGGGGCCACTCACCGAGGAGCAGGACACGCCGCGGAATAGGAAGAGGCAGATTAGGAAGACTGCCTAGAAACAAGGGTTTGAGTAATTTTTTTTTTCACGTTTTTTTTAAAATCTTTTGCAGATTTTTGATGCAATTCTTTTTTTTAGGGTGGCCCTCCACTTTAAGATGAGACTTAACACAGAAGGGGATTTTTACAGTTTTCACAGCTGCTATCTAGGCATCACATGAGAGTAATAAAGGGCTCTCAAGAGTCACTAAGCACTAGACATGTGCATTCGTTTTTCATCTGAATGCATTTCTGTCCGAATTTCGGGTATTTTCGTTATCGTTTTAACAAACGATAACAAAAGTGCAGAATCCGAAAACTGAAAGATCCGACATAAACAAATACTTTATTTTCATTTTAGTTGCGACAACAGTTCGATATAGATAGGAGATTCGATATGATGCTGACAATAGTGATCTGTGTCCATCGAACCTGTGTTCGAATGTGCCTAACCTTCGCTCTATTAGTCCAAGATTATTCTACAGAGAAAAGATTCGACATGAAGATTCGACTAAGCAGTCATGGCGAGTGGACATTTATGGTCAAATGCTCTGCCCATAGGCTATAAAAGAATTCTAATGTTGGTTAACTAGTAATAATAATAATTAATAAATATAATTATTACTAGTGTCATACAACATTAGAATTCTACTTTAGCTTGTAGGCGGAACATTAGACCGGAAATATACGGTTGCGGCGTCGTACAGTTTAGCTGCTCCGTCGAATCTTCTTAGAACATTTGACAGACACCATAAGCCTTCAATGACAGATTTGACCTTAATTATTTCGGATTTTCGGATAAATGCATTTTTTTAATGAAACAAAATAAATAAAAACGAAGTTCTGGAGTAACTAAATAAAATTTATTTTTCGGACGAAAACGAAATTCCGAAACAAAATATTTCAGTGTGCACATGTCTACTAAGCACAGTACTACTGTAGGAAGGGACAGCAAGAGGAATTGCGTGGTTGACTTTAAAAGGGAAAGTACTAAAGATTCGGCAGCAATCTAAAGTCTATTCGTGAGGAGCAACCCTGCCCCATACCCATTAATCTGATACCAATTTTTTTTTCACCCTACCCTCACCAGAAGCACAGTAATAACATTCTGTCCAACTAGCAAAGGTCTATTAGATGGTTCAGCCCCTTTGCTGCCACTCATGTATATCATGCGTCAGTCACAGGGCTTTTTTTTTTTTTTACATACACACTGATCCAGGAATGCATGTTAAATCTGACAAGCTGACAGCTGTCTATCAGATGGAAGCAGTTTAGCTTTACAGTACGACGCTTCCATGCACCCCTGGAATTTTACAGAACCACCCCCCCCCCCCCAATTTTCTGGGCCTCCCTATTCCACCTGCAGGCCTAACACCCAGGATAGACATGAGGGGTCCGATAGGGGTCTTATAGTTTTGTCTCAACCCTCTAACTGGTAATATTGCTACACAGCTTTAATAGCCGAGCCACGACGATGTGACTCCCACATATGCGCACGGGAGTCACGATCGCGGCACATCGCTCTAAGTGGATGGGATACTCCAGTACGCTGTCCATTCAGAGCACATTTGCCAGTAATCCAAAATGTGAGACTTTAGACAAATCTTTTAAATAGTACATGTTTAGGAGCTGTTCGCTGTACCTACAGGTAAGCCTTATTACAGACTTAAAGTCATAAAGCGGACTTTCCTGATGCTTTAACCACTTGCCCACTGGGCACTTTAATCCCCTTCCTGACCAGGCTAATTATCAGCTTTCAGTGCTGTCCCACTTTGAATGACAATTGCGCAGTCATGCAACACTGTACCCAAACATGTATGGTGTGGTCCCTCGCGCTAAATTGAGTTAGTAGGTTGTGTAGATATCTCTGTGATAGACTTATATATTAAAAATAGTGATGATGTTGAATACAAATGAGTGGTGATGATGTCTCTGTGGACTGCAGCAAAATCTAAAGTGTTCACTTACACTCAGCAGAAATGTAATAATAAAATGATTTCGCACTTGAAAATCTATCACCTCAAAATATAATGCATACAATAAAATAAATGAAAATATCTATAAGTGCGATATCTAAAAGTGCTCAATAGTGCAATAAATAATCGACAAAAGTGCTGTTGTGCATCAAAAATACCATTGAAAATACATAAAAAGTTCGTATTGTGCATCAATATTAAAAGTTTATATTGTGCTATTCCACTGGGATCATTTTGTGAAGATGGAAAATGACAATAATCTTGCAATTAGTGATCCGGTGACACCGGGCTCTCTAGACTCTCACCTTGGATGAAATCAATATGGGCATCAAAAATAGGTTCTTTGTTCTTTATGATATAATGGTATTGTGGTGGAACTTCTCTGGTGCTGTAGCGATTCTTCTGCTTAAAAGCACCTATCAGATATAGGAACAAAGAGGGATTGCCCACCTGGGCTCCACCAGTCCGGTGGTATAAACAGGATGGGGAGAGAAAAGATGCCTCCAATAGTGTAGTATGTTTGTAAAAGATAGCTATTTATTAAAAATATGAGTGGTCTCTTACATTTTATAAGGTTAAAAACAGCATATACGATAAAAAGGTTGAGGAGCAGCGTCTGAGGCGCCTCCTTACTAGTTTCCGGTTTCGTCTGTGCTCGGCCACGCCCTACGTCACCGTGACCTTATAAAATGTAAGAGACCACTCATATTTTTAATAAATAGCTATCTTTTACAAACATACTACACTATTGGAGGCATCTTTTCTCTCCCCTTCCTGTTTATACCACCGAACTGGTGGAGCCCAGGTGGGCAATCCCTCTTTGTTCCTATATCTGATAGGTGCTTTTAAGCAGAAGAATCGCTACAGCACCAGAGAAGTTCCACCACAATACCATTATATCATAAAGAACAAAGAACCTATTTTTGATGCCCATATTGATTTCATCCAAGGTGAGAGTCTAGAGAGCCCGGTGTCACCGGATCACTAATTGCAAGATTATTGTCATTTTCCATCTTCACAAAATGATCCCAGTGGAATAGCACAATATAAACTTTTAATATTGATGCACAATACGAACTTTTTATGTATTTTCAATGGTATTTTTGATGCACAACAGCACTTTTGTCGATTATTTATTGCACTATTGAGCACTTTTAGATATCGCACTTATAGATATTTTCATTTATTTTACTGTACCCAAACAATTGTTTTGCACTGATATGCGACAGTAATGGGCACTGGTAGACGACACTGATAGGTGACATTTTTAGGGAGACACCGATAGGCGGCACTGATATGCGACATTGATGGGCACTGGAAGGCGGCACTGATGGGTGACATTTTTGAGGAGACACCGGTGGGCACTGATTGGCAGCAGTGGTGGATGCACTTTGGCAGAATTATCCACTCTTTTCTCCTCTCCTCCACCTGCTGACAGTGTGAGAAGGAGCGGTGAAGAGAGCTGGTAATCGGCTTTTCTTGACATTGTGATCAGCTGTGATTGGACACAGCTGATCACGTAGTAAAGAGCCGCCGATTGGCTCTTTATCTCAATCTGTGTTTGGCAGTGCACGGAGAACACTGTGAACACAGAGTGCGCCACCCGCCCCCAGCAGGATCACGGGAGGCCTTCATATGACGGCTTCCCAGAACTGGACAACCCCGCTGTAGCCATCATTCGGCAAGTGGTTAAAGGGCTTATTCATCTTTACTAAAAACTGCCTATGCAGATAAGGGATGTCTGTAGATAAACTGTAAAGCTCTGACTAAAGTTAAATAATGACCTTGCTATAGGTGTAGGCCATTTACATACTTCAAAGCCTAACCTGAAACCTCCCAGGATGCTGATAAGGAAGGTCCAGCTATCACTGTTCACCTTCACAGGAGGTGAGCTTTTTCTCGGATTTAAACCTCCTCACATGCGCTCTCACTCCCCTGATGCAGTAGCTCTAAGCTCAGTTTGGGAGCTTGCTCTTGTGCTTTATTTTGTTGAAAAATCACTTTGAAAAAACACCCCCTAGCATGTCAAGCCTCAGCCATCTTGAGTAAGGGCAGATGATTCACTTGCATTTACTTCCTGGAATCCACCTGCTCTTAGCTCAGACATGCAGGAAGGAGGCTGTGCTTAGCTGAGAAAGATGCCCATGAAGTTTCCAAGGATGATATAATTTTGGCCTAGGCCAGAAACCATGAAGCAACTAAAGAAATGTAAAGAAAAAAAAAAAAAGTTAAAAAGACAAGTAAACATAATATACCTTCCTGTTCATTTACTATTGTTAGCAGCATCAGGATTAAAAATAGTTAGTTAATGTTGACTGGGAGAGTTCAGTTCCTTTTTAATACCACTGAGGCCCAGGGAGGAAGGAAGTGGGCCATGGTGGGACTTACAGTTCTAAGAAGACAGGAGAAATAGTGGGTCAAAGTGGTTCTACAAAAGGAGAAAGGGCTGCAGTGCTGGAACTTGTACTTCTACAAAGACATTAATAAGGGCGCAAGTGGGACATACTGGAATCTGAAGTGCTACAGAAATAAGAGTGTCTTCTGTGTGAAATATTGAAGCTGGCATGTTTTCAATACATACATACATACATGATCTACATTGTTAAATTAGAAAAAAACACAGCATATGTATAGCAAATACACACTAGCAGATTTAGCATACTCCACACTTTTTCTCCACCTATTATATTCCTTATAAATGCGAAGTTCAAAGAGAGAACAGCCATACACGGCCGAGTCATAGACTCACAAGTCTCTGTGAATCAATGAAATACAAGTACCGATAGCCTTTGCGGCTGTCGGCTTGTAGTTCTGAAACTACCACGGCACTGCTGAGCTGATGTACAGGCAGACAGCTTACATTGACAGTCTGCAGGAGACCTGCATGGCATCAGCAATCTCCTAAAACAAAAAATATTAAAATGCACATTTTTTCTACTTGCAAAAACAAAAATGTGCATTTATTATTTTTTGTTAAAAGGTGAAGTTATCTTTTAGGGCCTCATTTACACAGGGTGTATCAACGAGACATGTGCACTGCTGAAAAATGTTAGGTTTTCATTTGTTCTTTTTTTTTCCACTCTGTGGGTCATTCATTATGATCGCAATTTATAAATTCAAAAATAAGAACGAAAATCCAAAAATTCTAAATAACTAAAAACTATTAAATTATAGGCATTGGAAGTTACATTCACTAACAGCCAAATTTGAAAGGAACGAATACGAATTTATCCGAAGTTACAAATTATCCGAAATACCGAATGCCGCATCTAAACAAATGGAACAGAATGAAATAATAATAAAAAACAGTTATTATTATTATTATGGTTATTATTAATTTGCTACTTTGGATAAATTTGTATCCGTTATGTTCACTAACAGCCAAATTTGAAAGGAAATTCCAATAGCTATAATGTAATTGCTAGCATTAGTCAAGTTATTATTACCGTATATACTCGAGTATAAGCCGAACCGAATATAAGCCGAGGCACCTAATTTTACCACAAAAAAACTGGGAAAAAAACTTATTGACTGGAGTACAAGCCTAGGGTGAGAAATGCGCAGCTACTGTAAGTGGAAAAGAGGGTCAACAATGCCCATTTGCAGCCTCACTGTGCCCATTTGCAGCCATAGGTCCCCCGAACTTCAAACTCAGTAGTTAAGGGTTCCTAGTTGCCCCCTAGCTGCAGCCAAAATTTGGGGCCTCTGGACCCAAAGGGTCCCGAAATGACATTGCTACAGATGGACAGTTGACCGACTTTGGGGCCCCGTATCTCAGGGCCACTTGGTGCTAGGAACCAAATTTGGTCTGCAAACCCAGTGGAACTAGCACTACAACATATCCAAAGCTGGGGTTCCTAGCACCAAGTGGCCCTGAGATACCGGGCCCCAAAGTCGGTTCGGAAAATGTCAAGCACTTTTCTGCAGCAGAGAATGACATTTTCCGAACCAACTTTGGGGCCCCATATCTCGGGGCCACTTGGTGCTAGGAATCCCAGTTATAGTGCTAGTTCCACTGGGTTTGCACACCAAATTTGGGGTTCCTAGCACTAAGTGGTCCCGAGATACAGGGCCCCAAATTCGGTTCGGAAAATGTCATTCTTTGCACCAGAAAAGTGCTTGACTCGAGTATAAGCCGAGGGGGGCACTTTCAACACAAAAAAAAAAAATGTGCTGAAAAACCCGGCTTATACTCGAGTATATACGGTAGTTAATTAATTTTAGATTTTCGGATTTTCTAATTGTTTAATTTTCGAATATTCAAATTTATGAATATTTCAGAAAAATTTGTTAAACTGGGTTTTCATTAATTCAGATATTTCCAAATTAATGAATTTGTCGAAATTCTGTGAAAAATTAATTCTGAACAAAATGAAATGCACATGTCTAGTATCAATGCGTACGCCCATGCAGGGCATGTTTACCCACATGGGGGTAGCACAGGTTTTCCATGCATCCCATGCAAGCAGTCCTATTGATGTCTATTGGGATGCAGTGGCTGCACAAACACAGCCGCTGCTCCCGAATAGACATCTGTGCGGATGCACAGCCCCGAATACACACACCGAGTTTGGGGACGCGCACCCACGCGCATGTCAAGTGGGAGCAGCGGCTGTGTCCATACAGCTGCATCTCAGATAACATCAATAGGTGTATGCATTGATATGCCCCCTGTGAACAAGTCCCAAGGAACCCATCAGGTCAGAACAGGGAACTTTCACTCCTGGCTTTTAAAAGGAGTGTTACTCTGATCCTTCGTTCACTACCTGGTAAGCCACTGACCTGTCCAAATGACAAAAGCCAGTATGTACATGTTTGTGTCCAGGACTGAAACTCACTAAAAATAGCATAGATGAGGATAACTGCTCCAAGGCGTAACCCTTCCAAAGCAAAAATCGGGAAGGACAACTCCTATACTTGTCTTCTTACCGGGACCCTTTAACACACACCATGCAATTTATTCCATAATACGTACTATTATTTGCTCTTTCACCATAGCCTCCTTCATGTCACTGAGAAAGTCAGGAACGATATCCAGCAGACAGGCGGCTAAGAACACTCCACCAGCTATGCAGCTAATAAAGCTCAACCACATCTGATGGATCTCTGAAAAGAAACAAAAAAGGTTTGGTTATTATACAAGGAAATTGGATACAGAGGAAAACGCCTACCACGATAATTCTTGAATGTAGCTAAATGACCGCACTATACCGATCTGGTGACGTCTCCTTGTCCAATCAGAGAACGCTTGGCACCCATCATGGTTGAGCTCCTGTGTTCACAATGTTGCAGGGTAGCCGCAGCACAAGCCCCAGAAGCTGGTGGAGATCACTAGATGTATATTACATGGATTTCAAGCTTCCAAAATGATCCCACAGGTATGCTCTATGCATAGTTACCCTGGGCCAATACAACTATGTAAAAACATCCATACCCAAAATTCTCCTTTAGCATTCCATTTTGGTCAACTTCCTGCCACCTGACATTTAGAAAAGAAAAAAAAAAAAATCTTCCCATAGTATTATATGTGCATTTCATATTTGTATATGTGATTTACCAGTAAAGGCCAACCCAGGGTAGACATTCAAGTCCTGACACTGCTGCTGGACACCGCCATCTTGTATGATCATCTTGTATCCAAGTCAAGTTCCTCCACACAAACTCACTCATCCATGTCTTTATGGACCTTGCTTTGTGCACTGGTGTGCAGTCATGTTGGAACAGGAAGGGGCCATCCCCAAACTGTTCCCACAAAGTTGGGAGCATGAAATTGTCCAAAATGTCTTGGTATACTGATCCCTTAAGAATTCCCTTCACTGAAACTAAGGGACCAGGCCCAACCCCTGATAAGCAACCCCACACCATAATCCCCCCTCCACCAAATGATTTGGGCCAGTGCACAAAGCAAGGTCCATAAAAGACATGGATGGGCGAGTTTGGGGTGGAGGAACTTGGGAATGTGGAGCAAATCAACTGGATCTGTTATTGGTTTTGTAAAGCTAGTTTGTTGTCAATATAAAAAAACAGTTCAAAGTCCAAGTAATTTAAATTTTGTCATAGTAAATGATTAACTAGAATGAAGGTAACAGGATTTGTAAACAATTGAAGACAATTGCCATTCATGAGAAATCAACATGGTGCAAATTTCTTTCCTACAACCACCGGTTGCAGGAAAGAAATTTGCACAATCCCCCCCTATCAACACAGATAGTGCAATACCTCCTGCCAATCAATGGTCTGCTCCTGGCAGGGGGATGCGGGGGGAAGCCATCCGCGCCGGGTGAAGACATCAATTATCGCTAGCTATAGCAGCCACTAGCAATAATCACAAGAGAACCCAGCAGGCTGGTTGGACCCAAATTGATGGATGAACTTGGTACATTCAGCTTGCCCATTAACAGTTCGAATTAAGATTTGAACCGTGTATGGCCAGCCTTGGGTACGGCTACAATTATTACTATTATACTTACTTGATTTATATAGTCCCAACAGTTTGATAATGGTGTTCAGGGCATTCCCAAAATACATATATTTCTTACATAGGGAATGCCTTAACCACTTAAGGACCGAGCCTCTTTTTGAGATTTGGTGTTTACAAGTTAAAAAGTTTTTTTTTTTGCTAGAAAATTACTTAGAACCCCCAAACATTATAATTTTTTTTTCTAACACCCTAGAGAATAAAATGGCGATCGTTGCAATACTTTCTGTCACACCGTATTTGCACAGTGGTCTTACAAGTGCACTTTTGTGAAAAAAATATTTTTTTAAATTAAAAAACAAATAAGACAGCAAAGTTAGCCCAATTTTTTCTTTTTATATTGTGAAAGATAATGTTACTCCGTAAACATGTCACGCTTCAAAATTGCATGTTTTGAGTTAGAGGAGGTCTAGGGCTAGAATTATTGCTCTAGCTCTACCAATCGTGGCGATACCTCACATGTGTGGTTTGAACACCGTTTTCATATGCGGGCGCTATTCATGCATGCGTTCACTTCTGCACTCGAGCTCGGCGCGCATTTAAAAAAAAAAATTTTTTTTCTTATTTATTTTTACACATACATACACACACCCTCTCCCGACGCCAATAAAAGTGATCTCGCGGTGAACCTGCCGCAGAGACCACTATTAATCGGAAAGCGGACCGCCGAAGAAGAGGATATCGGGGTTATGGCAGCTAGGTGCTGCCATAACAATATTCCTCTTCAAAGTTAGGATGTATATTGGCGTGCGGCAGTCCGTAAGTGGTGAAAGAATATGTAAACTTAACATTTCATATTCCTTATATGTGCCTGCTGTCCCATGTACTTGTGTGAAAGTCTCCTGACCTCTTTGCATTGCTTCCTTTATGTGAAATCCCTGGTGTTCCTGCCAGTCCCTTTGCTTTCCTATTTAAAACTGACCACACTATGCATGAGAGCATGGCGTGGTCAGCTTTCTAGCTTTCCTGGGAACTCAGCCTGCTCTCCTCCAAAGATAAAACTTCTACTACGTCCTGACCCCTCCCCCCCCCCCCCCCCCCCCCCCCCCACACACACACACACACACACACACACACACACACACACACACACACACACACACACACACACACACACACACACACACACACACACACACCTGCACAGCCATTCACTGGGAAGATCAGTGCTCTGCTGTTTCTCCTCTCCCAACTCTTATGCAGATGAGAACAGAGGGAATGTGATTACTTAAAAAAAAGGGAAAAAAGGGGTTTATAATGTTTTGCCTGTTATTTCGATTTTAAACTGAATGGGTTGTTTTACAAGGAGATTGTTTACAAATCACTTTAAATACATTAAGTATAGAAATATGACATACGAAAAGTGGTTTAGTTATCCTGACCGGAGATCATATGACGTGATCAGGATAAGGAGTCAGCGTAGGGGCACGCGGCGATCGATGGTGTGGCGTGTCAGTCAGACACTGCAACTCTGATCTAGGTAAAGAGCCTCTGACGGAGACTCTTTACCACGTAATCAGCCGTGTCCAATCACAGCTGATCGCAGTGTAAACAGGAAAAGCCGTTTAGCTATTCCTCACTGTCAGACACGAGTAGAGTAGAGCTGATTGGCTGCTCCTCTGACAGGGGGAACTGCGCTGATTACCATCAAAACTTTTGGGTACAGTGTTGCATGACCGCGCAATTGTCATTTAAAAAGCAACAGCGCTGAAAGCTGAAAATTGGCGTGGGAAGGAAGGGGGAAAAGTGCCCGGTATGGAAGTGGTTCATTTTCCCCAAAAGAACCCTTTAGCGGGTCCAATCACAGTGGAAGACGTGGTATGTGACATCATTGGGCATCGTGTACAACGATGAACTCTGATGCAATGGGTGGGGGGGCAGCTGGAGGACAAACTCTGATGTATCGAGGACTCTAAAGCCATGTGGAGGAATTGGGACTCTGATGGGATGGGGGAAGCTCTGATGTGATGGCGACTCTGGTGAGATGGGGAGGAGGGACACTCTGGTTTGATGGTGGGCCTCTGAAATACAGGGGGGTATGCTGATGTAAATTGGGGATCTCTGACGTGATTGAGGACTCTGACGTGATATGGAACAGAACCTCTGAAGTTACATTTCATCAGAGTGGTTCTGTACATTGTCCCAGGCTTGATTATATTTATGTTTTTTTAACTTTTTGAAAAAAAAAAAAAAAAAAAAAAAAAAAAAAAAAAAAAAAAAAAAAAAATCGGGATGTCTGGAGAATTTGCATAACTGAAAAAAGGTTGGGTAATGTTACTCTAGTGACAGCGTCTCTTTAAAAATACTGCCACTGACTAAAGCGCGATACACTAGAGGTTCCCCCCCCCCCCCCCATTCAGTCCAGAGGGTAAAAAAAAAAACAAAAAAAAACAGGATTGCTGTACTAACAAAAGTGATGTTAGTCACTGTATCTGCTGACTTTTAATATAAAGGACACTTGCCTGTCTAGGTATCCCGCAATGCTGGCACCCCAAGCCGATCCATCGGCTCCAAGTCCCGGTAACTTCACTAAGGGAAACAGGAAGTGAAGCCTAGTGAAGATACCGCTGTTCAAACATTGTACAACATTGAAAATTATAACAGCCAGCATTTTATTCTCCAGGGCCTCAGCTTTCATCAAATATTTCATGTTTGCAGGTTCTAAGTATTTTTCTGTCAAAAAAAATGCTAATTTTAAACATGTATCTGAAATATGTAAAGAATGTCCCAGACAGCAAGTAGTTAACTCCACTTTTAAAGCTCGCTTCTCACTCCTGAATGGGGCCCATTAGTGATTACATGCTGGGAACACCAACAGCAGGTTACCTTTGATTAGGTGACAGCGGAAGCTGAGAGCTCCTGAAGCAAATCGCAGCATATAAATCACTCAGAGCAACTACCTGCTAATGAATAGAATTGTAAAATATTCAGAATTTGATAAAAAATAAGTAATTTTAAAAGGTCCCTACACAGGGGTGTGTAAAAGGAGTCAGGCAGTTAGGCAGAAGGGACGTTTGACGTTAAACTGGATGGACTGGTGTCTTTATTCAATCTTACTAACTATGTAACTGAGCTGAGTGGGGCCATCATTCCCTCCCTCGACACAGTGCCTCAGATCGGAAAGGATTGGATGGTCTCTGCTGCTACTGACGGCTCCGGTAAGTGGCGGAGATGAACGCAGCGGGAGTGGGGTGGGCACCTCTCCCACCACCGATAAAAGTAATCTTGCAGCGAATCCACCAGAGACCACTTTGATCCGAAAGCGGACCACCCGCCGTTTAAGAATATAGCGGGGTTATGGCAACTATCTGCTGCCATAACAACGGTATTCAACGTCAAAAGTACTGACTTATAACGACGGCGGGCCATCCGGAAGTGGTTAAACAGCACAGTGCTTGTGCTATCTAACCTGCCCCTCTGGAAGCGGTAAAAAACCTGGCTGATCCTGCCCTCCCCCCTGTAAACTGACCACGGCTTATCCTGGCTGCTAAGCCCCGACACCGTGGTCAGCCGCAGCTCTCCCCTCTGCTTTTCCCCCGTCCCTCCCCCCAGCTCGGGAGTCTGTGTCTCCGTCCCCCCCCCCCACTGCTGTTGGTAAAAAACGAAAATAAAAAAAATAAAAAATTAAAAAAAACAGTCCCTCTTTTAAGCTGCCATCCTGCACTGTTTAAGTGTTTGTTAGAAACAAAGCCTCTAAATACCTTTTTGTCATGCATCTTCAAGGTGGTCATGTGACTCCAGGTGTTCTGTCTAAATAGCCAATTCATCGAGGTCTCCAATCATGTCACTTACAGTAACTGTCAGTAATTGGAGATTGACGACTTGATGTTTGACACAATACCGGCAACCAAATACACTCCGGTACACGATATTATGAGCAGAGAATGTTAGTGTGCTCTAAAACAAACCAACAAAATGGCTGCCTCTTAGGCGGCGACAACTTTTTCCTCCTTATCCGCTGTTTTGTCAAAAAAAAAAAAAAAAAAAAAAAAAAGCAAAAATCTTTGCGTACCGGAGTGTTTACGGTCAGCGGCCAGGGGTCGGCTTGAAGATACAGCACTAAAAGGTATTTAGAGGCATCTATTTTAACAAACAATTACACAGTGTAGGGTGGCAGCGAATCATAATGTAGAGTTACAAACCCTTTAAAAGCAAAGCGTTTGCATCACATTTGCGGTAAAAGTGCACCTCAAATGCATTCCAGATGCGTTACAAAAACCATGTACACAAGCAAAACTGAACACAATGTATGAACAAATGCTAAAAAAGAAAGAAACCCCCCCCCCCCCACTATGCTAGGATGACAGCTGAATAGTGTGCACTGGAGGGTGTCAGATCCACCCTTCTCATTAGGCTTCATGCACACTGGCCTTAAAGGAGTTGTAAACCCTCAAGGTTTTTCACCATTAATGCATTCTATGCATTAAGGTGAAAAACCTTCTGTAGTGCAGCTCCCCCCAGAGCCCCCCCTTTTACTTACCTGAACCCGACCGTTCCATCAATGGGGACGAGCACATCGGCCCCAGCTGCTGTCTTGGGTCCTCATTAGATAGATTGATAGCAGCGGGAGCCATTGGCTCCCGCTGCTGTCAATCAAATCCAGTGACACGGTGGCCGGGGAGTGGGGCCGAGTCCTGCTGTCTATCAAGGGACCGAGCAGCAGGACTCGGGAGCGCGCCGCATGAGTGCCCCCAGAGAGAGCGGGTTTCAGAGGAGCGATGTATTCTATTAGGGTTGCACCGATACTAGTATCGGTGCCAATACCGAGTATTTGCACAAGTATCGGTACTCGTGCAAATGATACCTGAAACCGATACTTTCAGACTATTTGAGCTGTCAGTGGGTCTCCCTGGTGTTAAAGAAGTCCGGTAATTGGAGCGATCATATAAAAACAAAAACGCAACCAACATTGCTCAGCCCTGAAACACTAAGGCCCCTTTCACACGAGGCGGATCCACTTCCACGGAGTCCGCCTCGGTCCGCCGGCTCAGCGGGAGATTTCTCCGTTGATCTCTGCTGAGCCGGCGGATGACAGGTCCCTCTCTGCTCACTGAGCGGGGAGGGGCTTGTCAAGCGTCGCTGCTGCCTATTGAGAGATCGGATGAAAACGGGCAGCGTGTCTGTTTTCATCAGATCTCCCCCGATCCGATAGCGACGGATCCGAACGTAGAGGCATCCGTCTGCTTTTAGCGGATCGGACCGGCTCGGATGTCAGCGGACATGTCTCTGCTGACATCCGTCGCTCCATAGGCTAGCACGGACCGCCCGTTCAGGTCCGCCGTCGAAAAAAAGACAGGCGGACCTGAACGGTCCGACCATGTGAAAGGGGCCTAAGATACAAAGAAACATTGTTTCTTTTTGTATGTTTCTGTTTCTTCATCTGCAGATCAAAGGGATGAACAAATGTTCCTCTGTTTAACCCCTTAATAACCCTCAATTTACTCTAATTGGCCTTAATTAACTCCCTAGTCTCCTCCATTTAATTAATTTCCTGCTTTTTTTTCCTTTTGTTCACGTCCATTTTATAAACGATAAAGAATTAAAACTTTTTTTTTTTGTTTGCTTTGTTAGTGAATTTTTTTTATACATATTAACATATATTTACACATTTCACATTGAAAAAGCGCTAATAAAAAAAAAAAAAAAAAAAAAACACTTTTCAATGCTTTGTACCATTGCTGACAGCTGAAGTGAAAACAAAACAGTTGCAGTAGGTATCGGCGAGTACTAAAAGATAATATATATTATATATAGATACACACACAGTAAAAAAAAAAAAAAATTATATGGTATTGGTGCATCCCTATATATTAATGAATACAAAGCCTCCTTGGATTGGCTTTAGGAGTCAGAGGTGGTGATGTTACAACCTCTGCCAATCTGAGCAGGCTTTGTATTCATTAATGGAATACATTGCTTGCCATGATTGGCTCAGAGCGGTATATTGTATGTATACTCTATGTTGCAAAAGCTACTGTACATAATGTATTACCGCACATCCAGCGGGCTGACAGATGAGTCGGAAGGGGGTCGTCTTATACGGTGAGTATCAGGGTGGATTTGATTGAAATCAAGTCGATTTAAATCATCATTTTTAAAGAGCACCTGTCATCAATGTCCCGCAGAGGCTCCTCCTCTGACCCCGCTGTTGACTCACTGACAGTCCCATTCACTTTATTGGGACGGCTGGTGATGTGGCGCGGACACCACAAGGTGAGGGACGTGGTGGCAGAGGGTGAGTGGATGCCCGCTAACAGGCACTGCCATGATGGGTCTGAAATGACAGGTGCTCTTTAAAATGTAAGGACTTATTCTTGCTTATAGTTAGAATCTTTAATATATGCAAACAAAATTAAAGGTTTCCTATTTAGAATAATAAGCTGTCAGGTAGAGCTGCACGATTAAATCGTAAAAAATCATTATCGCAATTTTTTTCCCGTTGTGATCTTGATAAGTGTTTCATGATTCTTGCTATGCAAAGAATTCTCTCTGCTCTTCTGAAGCCACAGCCATGAAAAGAAAAGGCTGCCAAGAACCATAACATTCAGTTGAACGAAGTAGAAACATTGTAACAATTAGTCAATGGAATAGACTTCGTGTGTAAGTGAATTAAGGTTACTAAACCCTTTTCTGACTTTGTTGGTGTCAAGTTAAAATCATTTTTTTTTTTTTTGCTAGAAAATTACTTAGAACCCCCAAACACACATATATACACACACACACATATATATATATATATATATATATATATATATATATATATATATATATATATATATATATATATATATATATATATATATATATATATATATATATATATATATATATATATATATATATATATATATATATATAAAACACACACACTTTTTTTTTTTAGCAGAGACCCTAGAGAATAAAATGGTGGTTGTTGCAATATTTTATGTCACACTGTATTTGCGCAGTGGTCTTTCAAATGGAATTTCAAATGGAATCAGTCCAACATAATCAATATATAGTCCTTATTATAGGTATAATGGTGACTTCATAAAAACATGAAAATAACATGTTGCAGTGTCCACACTCAGGTGCTCCTCACCCTCAGGCAATGGCCGCTCACCTAATTGCGAGGTCACACGCTCTGAAGTTCGGTCATTCACGCATGTGAATCACCTCAGGGATGTATGGATCCAGACTGCTCACTGATGTCCTCATATAGAAAACAGTAGAAAGAGACTCCATAGCGCGATACCATTTACCACAATTTTATTGTACAAACAAAAAGCCCCAGTACAGGGCACTCACATGGGTTAGGTGCATTAAGTACATCAATCTGCAATGTGCCTTAAAACGCTGGTTTTGGTTGCGGTCGTATTTCTGTTCTCTGTGGAGCAGAAGGTTCAGGAAGCAGCTGGTCAAAACATTACAGATCGGTGTACTTAACCGGTTCCCGACCGGCTCCTGTACATATACGTTGGCAGAATGGCACGGCTGCGCAAAGTAACGTACCTGTACGTTATTGTGAATTGCCGCCGTGTGGGCGCGCGCCTGCCACGAGCTCCGTGAGTCAGGTCGCGGGTCCCGCGAACTCAAACGCCGCGGGGATACCTGCGATCGCCTCACGGAGAGGACAAACGGAGAGATGCTGATGTAAACAGCATCTCCCCGTTCTGCCTAGTGACAAGTGTCCCTGATCTCTGCTCCCTGTCATCAGGAGCAGTGATCAGCGTAGTGACACACACAGCCCCTCCCCCCTACAGTTAGAAACACGCCCCTAGTGGTGAACCCCTTCACTGCCAGTGTCATTTACACAGGAATCAATGCATTTTTTATAGCACTGATCGCTGTATAAATGACAATGGTCCAAAAACATGTAAAAAATGTCCGACATGTCTGCCATAACATCGCAGTCACAATAAAAATCACTGATCACCGCCATTACTAGTAAAAAAAAAAAAATTAATAAAAATGCCATAAAACTATCCCCTATTTTGGAAACGCTATAACTTTTGCGCAAACAAATCAATGAACGCTTATTGCGTTTTGTTTTTTTTTACCAAAAATATGTAGAAGAATACGGATCAGCCTAAACTGAGGAAAAAAAGTTTTTTTTATATGTTTTTGGGGATCGTTATTATAGCAAAATGTAAAAAATAATTTTTTCTAAATTGTCGCTCTTATTTTGTTTATGGCGCGTGTTTGACCGAAGTTAATTGCGAGGTCACACGCTCTGAGGTGAGCGGCCATTGCCTGAGGGTGAGGAGCACTGAGTGTGGACACCGCAACATGTTATTTTCATGTTTTTTATGAAGTCCCCATTATACCTTTAACCCCTTGCCACCCTGGCCAATTCTGACATTTCTCTCCTACATGTAAAAATCATCATTTTTTTGCTAAAAAATTACATAGAACCCCCAAACATTATATATGTTTTTTCAGCAAAGACCCTAGAGAATACAATGGCGGTTGTTGCAACTTTTTATCTCCCACAGTATTTGCGCAGCAATTTTTCAAAAAAAAAAAAAAAACTTTTTTTTTTTTTAATTTAAAACAGTAAAGTTAGCCCAATGTTTTTACATATTGTGAAAGATGAAGTTACGCCGAGTAAATAGATACCCAACATGTCACGCTTCAAAATTGCACACGCTCGTGGAATGGCGCCAACGTTCGGTACTTAAAAATCCCCATAGGTGACGCTTGAAATTTTTTTACTGGTTACATGTTTTGACTTACAGAGGAGATCTAGGGACAAAATTATTGCTCTCGCTCTAACCTCTCTACCTCACATGTATTGGTTTGAACACAATTTTCATATGTGGGCGGGATTACGTATGCGTTCGCTTCTGCGTGCGAACACACGGGGAGAGGGGCGCTTTAAATTTTTTTTTTTTATTTGTTAATTATACTCTCTTTTTTTTAGTTTGACGCTTTTTTGAAAAAAAAAAAAACATTTTGGATCACTTTTATTCCTATTACAAGGAATCCCTTGTAATAGGAATATGACATGACAGGTCCTCTTTACAGTGAGATATGGGGTCAATAAGACCCCACATCACACCTCTAGGTTGGGAAGCCTGAAAAAATAAAAATAAAATAAACCAGCTTCCCAGCCGTGGCGGCGCAATCTTTTTGAATGCAGAGGCCGGGCGTGACGTCATAACATTGCACCCGGCCTCCCGACGATCATAGTGACTCCAGCGACCATCTGGTCCGCCGGAAATCTCTATGATCTACATCCGGGGCCGGCGGATCAGATCTCCTACTCACCGATCGTAGCGGTGAGTCGGCAGAAGCACAGGAGGGCGGCGGGGTGATGTCCCCTCTGCCTCCCATAAGAACGATCAAGTGGCGGAACAGCCGCTATGATAGTTTTTATGGTGTAGCGAATCAAAGTCCATCACGTCATGTGACGGTGGGCGGGCGCCAACCGGTTAATAAGGACTACATACTGATTATGTTGGACTGATCTGCGTCGTTTGATTACAACGTCACTGTTATATGCACTATAACAACACTTTATAGTTCACGTTTGTGGCACCATATCTAACTTTTATTTGCTTATCATTTTTGTCTGTGGAATGTGACACTTGACACAGAATTTATCATCGCAGCAATCAAAAAACTCTTTATACAGTTTTGGAATATATTATAGTTTTTGTTAGTTTATCACGTTTTTTATTATTAGTATTATTTTACTCATCATTGTAAAGTAGGCACTTTAAAAATATTTGTTGGAACTAATGTCAGGAGACAGCGCAGCATAGTCATTTTCTATTTATATTGTTTTCACATGACTTTATGGGACGTGATCAGTGCTAGCAGCTGTCGGTCATTATTACTCGTCTAGTATATTTTGCTTTTTTATATATTTTGTCAATTTTAAAATAGGTAGCTCGCAAGATCCTCATAGTTTGTTTTAATATTAGGACACTTACCTGTCCAGGGCGCCCACGATGTCGGCACCCGAAGCTCGAATCTGTCCCCCGGCTCCCGGGTGGAGGCGCCGGTGTCTTGCCGAGAAAGTTCCCTCGGCGGATAAGTTCCCCCCCGTACTGCGCAGGCGCAGTACGAACTACTATCAGCCGCCGGAGATAGCCGAAGCTCGAAATCTTCAATGAGCTGTACACGGCGCCTGCGCCTGGGTCCAGGTTCCTTCCCCACCATCCAAGTGGACCCAGAGGGAGAATAAAAAAGAGCCGAGCGAAGCGAGGCCGTGCCCGAAGCGTGGCGAGCGAAGCGAGCCCGCGAGGGGCCCTCTTACAGGCGCCGTGTACAGCTGATTTTCACCTATTTACCTTCAGCTATTTCCGCCGGATCCTACTGCGCAGGTGCAGCGCCTGCGCAGTAGAGGCGGGGGTCCTTATCCGACGAGCGGAACTTTCTCGGCAGAACACCGGAATCTTCAGTAAGGGAATCAGGAAGTGAAGCCTTGTGTCTTCACAGCCTGGTTCCCCTACAGTGCATACGCGAGTTGCGCTGTGTGTCCTGACTGGTCCCTGCTGACTTCTGGGACCTGTGTGTCTCTCAGAAGCCGGGGGGGGGGGGTGTTGGGGTCAGGGGACGGAGGAGGGGCCAGACATGGCGTAGATCGCCGCGGATTCTGCAGCGATCTATCGCCGGAAGTGGGAGCAAATACCTGTATTAGACAAGTATCTGCTCCCCCCTGAAAGGTGTCAAATGTAACATCAGACGGAGGGGGGGGGGGGTTGTGGGGGAGTCGTAAAAGCAGAAGTTCCATTTTTGGGTGGAACTCCGCCTTATGCTCAGTGTGCATGGAGCTCCAACTATAATGACTCTGAATTTCCAGAGAAAAACATCGACCTTATTAATCCAATCTGCATGGTGTGAATTTTGACTGGTGGGAGGGGGGGGGGGGGGGATGGAAAAATGATCCATCTGAGCGGTTAGCATGGGTGCAAGAACCTGTCATGATGGCCACAGAATCAGAAAATACGATCGAATTATTGAAAAAGGACACATACAGTGTAATCAATCAATGCATCAAATGATTCTGATTGGTCTGCAGAGAAAACCGAATCGTAGGAAAAGTAGAGAATTCAATGTGACTGTTCAGCATATGCCACAATGAATGATCTTTTCCAGTCTTCCAATTACCGTATATACTCGAGTATAAGTCGAATTTTTCAGCACATTTTTTTGTGCTGAAAGTGCCCCCTCGACTTATACTCGAGTCAAGCACTTTTCTGCAGCAAAAAATTTCATTTCCGAACCGACTTTGGGGCCCCGTATCTCAGGGCCACTTGGTGCTAGGAACCCCAAATTTGGCATGCAAACCCAGTGGAACTGGTTTTACAACATATCCAAAGACGAAGTTCCTAGCACTAAGTGGCCCCGAGATACGGGCCCCAAAATCGGTTCAGAAAATGTAATTCTCTGCTGAAGAAAAGTGCTTTACATTTTCTGAACCGACTTTGGGGCCCCATATCTCAGGGCCACTTGGTGCTAGGAACCCCAAATTTGGTGTGCAAACCCAGGGGAACTGGTACCATAACATATCCAAAGCTGGGGTTCCTAGCACCAAGTGGCCCTGAGATACAGGGCCCCAAAACTGGTTTGGAAAATGTCATTCTCTGCTGCAGAAAAGTGCTTGACATTTTCTGAACTGATATTTGGGGCCCTGTATCTCGGGGCCACTTGATGCTAGAAACCCCAGCTTTGGAAATTTTATGGTGCTAGTTCCACTGGGTTTGCACACCAAATTTAGGGTTCCTAGCACTAAGTGGCCCCGAGATACAGGGCCCCAAATTCGGTCAACTGTGTCCATCTGCAGCAATGTCATTTCAGGACCCTTTGGGTTCAGAGACCCCAAATTTTGGCTGCAGCTAGGGGCATCTAGGAACCCTTAACTACCGAGTTTGAAGTTCAGGGGACCTATGGCTGCAAATGGGCACAGTGATGCTGCAAATGGGCATTGTTGACCCTCTTTTCCACCTACAGTAGCTGTGCATTTCTCACCCTTGTCTTATACTCGGGTCAATAAGTTTTCCCATTTTTTTTGTAGTAAATTAGGGCCTCGACTTATACTCGGAACGACTTATACTCGAGTATATACGGTACAATTTAATGAGTGACAATATGATTGTACATAAAATGGTTCCGTGTATTAAGCAGACCATGCACTATACAGTCTGATTGTACAATCGCATTCAGGGCTTGACAAATTTGCTTAGAAACTAGGAGCCAGCTAAAAAAATTAGGAGCCAGTTTAAAACTTTTTTTTTTTTTTTAATTTCACCCCGTTATCGGGCTGCCCGTAAATGTCCGTTACGGGCAACTTTGCCCGTAGAAAAGATGACCGCTGGCCGACAGAGCAATTACGCATGTGCCATTCTGAAGCCAGCCGAGCTCGGGCGCATGCGCAGTGAAGTGACGGCGCCACCTGGCGCCATTTTTGAATGTCAGGCGCGCGCTCTGTTCATCTCGCCACAGTAACAGCAGAGAGGAGGTGGTCGGTCCGTCTCTGCCTGGAACGGAGGGACTCGGGAGTGCTGAACAGAGCGCCGTCCACTCCAAGTCAGTCAGAATGAATTGTGCTTATCAGCCTGAGCCGAGGAGGGAGAGGACAGCTAGAGCAGAGCTGAGCCATTCAATAGAACACTACTACGCATGCAGCCTCTGACCCCCCCCCCCCCGTGCCATGTCCAATCAGCCTCCGACCTCCCCCCCCGTGCCATGTCCAATCAGCCTCCGACCTCCCCCCCCGTGCCATGTCCAATCAGCCTCCGACCTCCCCCCCCCCGTGCCATGTCCAATCAGCCTCCGACCCCCCCCCCTCGTGCCATGTCCAATCAGCCTCCGACCTCCCCCCCTCGTGCCATGTCCAATCAGCCTCCGACCTCCCCCCCTCGTGCCATGTCCAATCAGCCTCCGACCTCCCCCCCTCGTGCCATGTCCAATCAGCCTCCGACCCCCCCCCCCCCTCGTGCCATGTCCAATCAGCCTCCGACCTCCCCCCCTCGTGCCATGTCCAATCAGCCTCCGACCTCCCCCCCGTGCCATGTCCAATCAGCCTCCGACCTCCCCCCCGTGCCATGTCCAATCAGCCTCCGACCTCCCCCCCGTGCCATGCCCAATCAGCCTCCGACCTCCCCCCCGTGCCATGTCCAATCAGCCTCCGACCCCCCCCCGTGCCATGTCCAATCAGCCTCCGACCCCCCCCCCCCGTGCCATGTCCAATCAGCCTCCGACCTCCCCCCCCGTGCCATGTCCAAGCAGCCTCTGACCTCCCCCCCCCCGTGCCATGTCCAAGCAGCCTCTGACCTCCCCCCCCCCCGTGCCATGTCCAAGCAGCCTCTGACCTCCCCCCCCCCCGTGCCATGTCCAAGCAGCCTCTGACCCCCCCCGTGCCATGTCCAAGCAGCCTCTGACCCCCCCCGTGCCATGTCCAATCAGCCTATGACCCCCCCTCCCCGTGCCATGTCCAATCAGCCTATGACCCCCCCTCCCCGTGCCATGTCCAAGCAGCCTCTGACCCCCCCTCGTGCAATGTCCAATCAGCCTCCGACCTCCCCCCGTGCCATGTCCAATCAGCCTCCGACCCCCCCCCCCCCCGTGCCATGTCCAATCAGCCTCCGACCCCCCCCCCCGTGCCATGTCCAATCAGCCTCCAACCCCCCCCCCGTGCCATGTCCAATCAGCCTCCAACCCCCCCCCCGCGCCATGTCCAATCAGCCTCCAACCCCCCCCCCCGCGCCATGTAAATGGAGAAATATGGTTGTTGACTACTGTTCAACTTAAACACATTGGGAATAGTACTAGCAACATGTTTAAATATTGATATTTGCACTGTTTAGCACTGCAAACAGGCATTTTAGGTACTTTGATGCAGTGTCGGTATAAAATGCGGCTCTGTCAGCAAATGTCATGTTTTTTGCCAGCACTGCTCTGGTGTTGTTGGGGTAGAAGATCCATATCTGGAAGGATCCCCCCCCATGATGTATATAGAGGGTCCCACATGTGACATTCCCAGTCCAGGCGGATCCTCCATGGAGGAAGCATGGTACAGGTAATCCCAATCCCAGCTGTCACGTGACCAGCTCTGATCCCATCACATGACTGGAGAGGTCCAGGAGGAGAGGACTCACCCGTCCCAGAGGCGGCTCGGAAACATCGGATCCTGGACGGTACCAGCCCGAAGAGCAGGGTGAGGACGAGCAGACCGAACAGGCATCCCAGCTTTACCTGGAGCAAGTACTCCATACCGAGCACCGGGGAGGAGGACACCGCACCGATCTGAGGTCAGCCCGGTACACCGATCACACCGGCTCCCTCCGATCCTCCAATACACATCCCCCATGTGACTGCCCGCTACACACCCCGCCCCTCCGCTCTCTAATCCCCGCCCCTCTGCTCTCTACTAAGCCTATCCCGGGGCTGGGGGGCGGAGGAAGACCCGGCAAACATCCAGGCCACGCCCCTTCACTCTGGAATAATCCAATCCTGGGGTGGGGGCGGAGATAAAGTTTGCAGCATTTGTCCCTCCCTCTCCATTACACTAATAATATCCCGGGGCTGGGGGGCGGAGACATACTCAGCAAACATTCCATTCTCTAACTGCGATACTATAATCCCGGGGTGGAGGGAAAAGATACACCTGGCAAGCATGGCAGCCCCGCCCCTCCATTCTATACTGATACATTATCATAGCTCCCAACTGTCCCTGATTTGGAGCAATGTCCCTCTGTTCCTCTTTCCCCCTCATTTGTCCCTCATTTTGGTCTGATCCATATAGTTGTATATAAAATGCACTTTTTATCTTTCAAAAAGTGTTTCCCAGAGCTAAACCTTTCATCTGATTTCTAAATTGCTGCATTTGTAAATTCCAAAAGCCAATATAAAGGAAATAGTTGCACAGCGGGGGGTGCCGATGCTTGTGGTCGATGGTCGTGATGACCGCCGGCCACGAGCGATCGCGTGCACGGGAGGCAGAACAAGGAACTTGTGTGTAAACACACAAATCCCCTGTTCTGTTCTGTGAGGAGTGACAGTTCGTGACTTCCTAATAGCTAAAAACCACGATCTGTCACTTCCTCTGGGTCAGTCCCCTCCCCCCTACAGTTAGAAACACACACAGGGAACACATTTAACCCCTTGATTGCCCCCTAGTGTTAACCCCTTCCCGGCCAGTGACATTTTTACAGTAATTAGTGCATTTTTATAACACTTATCGCTGTCCCAATGGTCCCAAAAATGTGTCAGAATTGTCCGATGTGTCCGCCATAATGTCGCAGTCCCGATTAAAAACCGCCATTACTAGTAAAAATAGAAAATAAAAATACTAAAAATGCTATAAATCTATCCCCTATTTTGTAGACGCTATTACTATTACGCAAACCAATCAATATACGCTTATTGCAATTTTTTTACCAAAAATATGTAGAAGAATACATATCGGCCTAAACTGAGAAAAGATTCACTTAAAAAAAAAGGGATATTTATTATAGCAAAAAGTACAAAATATTGTGTTTTTATTCGAAATTGTCGCTCATTTTTTGTAATTATAGCGCACAAAATGAAAAATGCAGAGGTGATCGAATACCACCAAAAGAAAGCTCTATTTGTGGGGAAAAAGGACGTCAATTTTGTTTGGGTACAACGTCGCACGACCGCGCAATTGTCAGTTAAAGCGGCCCAGTGCCAAATCGCAAAAAATGGCCTGGTCATTCAGCAGCTAAATCTTCCGGGGCTGAAGTGGTTAACTAATCTTCTTTTTTTTTGTATAATTCAGCTTTAAGGGGGCGTGGCAGGGGGTGTGTCCTATGCTCACATACTTTTGCTAATAGGTGTCCCTCATTCCCATCTCAGAAAGTTGGAAGGTATGCATTATACAATTTTCTGGTTGTTTCATTTAGATTTACCTTCAACTATGTAGTGCAAGGGCCGGCCTGATTGTATACAAATTAAAAGTGTTTAGGACTGACCTCCTATTATATGATTTTGGTAAATCTAAAGGAAAATTGTACAAGAAAATTGTATAAAGTATGATAATGGCCAGCCTAACTCCTGGGTGGGAGTGAAGACAAACTCCGAGGAGACGCCCTCCACTCTGTGCTGATATAACTACAGGGTAGGGGTGGAGATAAACAGCCAGGCCACGCCCTTCACTCCACTGATCATTCCAACTCTTTGGTTGGGGGCAGAGACAATCATCATGGCCCCGCCCCCTCATTCTGTACTGATCTAACTCCTGAAGTGAGGGGCAGAGACAATCATCATGGCCCCGCCCCTTCATTCTGTACTGATCTAACTCCTGAGGTGAGGGGCAGAGACAATAATCATGGCCCCGCCCCTTCATTCTGTACTGATCTAACTCCTGAAGTGAGGGGCAGAGACAATCATCATGGCCCCGCCCCTTCATTCTGTACTGAACTAACTCCTGAGGTGAGGGGCAGAGACAATCATCATGGCCCCGCCCCTCTATTCTGTACTAATCTTATCCCGGGGCTGGGGGATGTGGCCTTTGGAAAGGGAGGGGCCTAATTATGCTTCTTGGGACTACTAAGGTGTGGCCCCAGAGATGGGTGGGTGGAGTCTGGGGTTTTGATTTAGTTGGTAACGTGGTCCCCGGTAAATGTGCCATAGAAGCTGATACATTGCACTTATACTGATAATAAAGTAACTTGATGATACACACTCACCAGCCACTTTATTAGTACCGGGTTGGCGTAGATTCAGCAAGGTGTTGGAAACATTCCTCAGAGATTTTGGTCCATATTGATGTAGCGCACTATCCCCGGTAGGAGCTGCTGTTTGTTTGTTAGATCCGTTAATCACATTCACCACCAAGCACATCGCAGCCCATAGAAATAGAAACAGTCCATATTGTACTTCTCTTGCTTTTATTTGCATAACTTGAACTGGGACATGGAAAGGGGTTTTCTGAGATGCTCTTTTGCTTCTTCGTAATCTTTCCCTTGACTTCTTATGCAAATATTTAGAGCAATGCGGATAATGAAAAGTCACTCTGAATAACTTTTCATGGGAAAACTGGAGTAGTATGGTCTTTGATAATACATGGGGTGGATAGCAAAGAGTCACTCTGAATAACTCTTCACCCGCAGGCCTTTTAGAACAATCTGTATCTCCATTTATGCTCGGAGCTCTACCTCCGCCTTTTGACCACTACTTCCGTTGGTACAGTACCTCCAAGTTGGGCAAAAGAAGACATTACTCTAAATAATTCCTCCCGCTTGACTGATTGGATTCCCGGGGGTTTGTTGAACCAAAAGTCACAGTCCATCGGTGCCTGCATCACTGACTTGCGTACCAACAGGGGATTCTGGCAGTGGCAGCCCGTCCATTAAGGGTGCACGGGCGCCACCCCCCTCTATCACGCCACCCCCTATATATGCTTAATGGATAGATTCATGCAGGAGCCACCGCCTGACCCACTGCCCGTCTCCCAGCTCGGCCACTGTTACCCGCTGCCTGACCCACCACCAAGATGGGGTAAGTGCCGGTCAGACAGCGAGTGGGGGGGGGGTCACAGTGGCTGCATTTGATGGGCACAGTTGCTGCATTTGATGGGCACAGTTGCTGCATTTGATGGGCACAGTTGCTGCATTTGATGGGCACAGTTGCTGCATTTGATGGGCACAGTTGCCGCATTTGATGGGCACAGTGAGGCTGCAACTGATGGGGGTTTTTTTCAGTATTTTTCAGAATTTTTCAATTTGTTTGTGACCTACCAATTTGTTTCGCACCTACCTTTAGGTAGTGACCACTACATTGACATAATAGCATCACGCAGTTGCTGCAGATTTGTCGACTGCAGATACATGATGCAAATCTCCCCCGTTCCACCACATCCCATAGGTACTCTATTGGATTGAGATCTGGTGACTGTGGAGGCCTTCGGAGTGCAGAGACCTCATTGTCATGTTCAAGAATACAGTGGTGAGATGATTTGAGCATCAGAAGATGGGGACACTGTATTCATAAAGGGATGGACATGGTCAGCAACAATACTCAGGTAGGCCGTGATGTTTAAACGATGCTCAATTGGAACTAAGGGGGCCAAAGTGTGCCAAGAAAATATCCCCCCCACCATTACACCACCAGCCTGAACCGTTGATACAAGGCAGGATGGATCCATGCTCTCATGTTGTTTACACCAAATTCTGACTCTACCATCTGAATGTCACATCTGAAATCGAGACTCATCAGACCAGGCAACGTTTTTCCAATCTTCTATTGTCCAATTTTGGTGATCCTGTGCGAATTGTAGCCTCAGTTTCCTGTTCTTAGCTGACAGGAGTGGCACCCGGTGTGGTCTTCTGCTGCTGTAGCCCATCTGCTTCAAGGTTCGATGTGTTGTGTGTTCAGAGATGGTATTCTGCATACCTTGGATGTAATTAGTGGTTATTTGAATAACTGTTGCCTTTCTATCATCCCGAACCAGTCTGCCCATTCCTCTTATGACCTCAACAAGGCGTTTTCCTCCACACAACTGCTGCCGCTCACTGGATATTTTCTATTTTTCAGACCATTCTCTGTAAACTCGAGAGATGGTTATGCGAGAAAATTTCAGTAGATCAGCAGTTTTTGAAATCCTCAGACCAGCCTGTCTGACACCAACAACCATACCACGTTCAGAGTCACTTAAACCCCTTTCTTCCCAATTCTGATGCTCAGTTTGAACTTCAGCAAGTCATCTTCCCCATGTCAAGAAGCCTAAATGCATTGAGTTGCTGCCATGTGATTGGCTGATTAGCGATTTGGGTTACCAAGCAATTGAACAGGTGTACTTAATAAAGTGGCTGGTGTGTGTATCTACTATGAAAGTGCTGTGTATCAGAAACTAGGCTTGCACCGATATTGCTATTTTACCTTGTGTAGGGGATTCTGGCAGTGGCAGCCCATCAATTAAGGGTGCACGAGCGTCGCCCCCTCTGTCACGCCACCCCCTATATATGCTTAATGGATAGATTCATGCATAGCATAGCATGAATCTATCCATGGCCGCTGCTGCCACCCCCTATTCAGACGTCAGGCCCCTTTTAGTACGCCGGGCGCCTGAATTACAGCGGGGGTGTTTTTTTTTTTAAGCACCTGATTAGAACCATAGGCTCTAAAAGGCTTTAAAATAGGGTGGACTCAGAGTGCAGAGCATTGCGCTTGGAGCCCACCCAGATGCATTAGAAAAGCAAATGAATATTCACTTTTCTAACGCTGAACAGCCTCTCCGCCAATCAGGAAGCATGGGTCTGATACCCGTCACCCGATTGGCTGAAAGGACAGGTACTCCTGTTGGACGCCTAGCAGGAGGAAAAGCATGGAGGACACAGGAGCCACCGCCTGACCCACTGCCCATCTCCCAGCTCGCCACCGTTACCCGCTGCCTGACCCACCACCAAGATAGGGTAAGTTCCGGTCAGACAGCTTGCCAGGGGGGGTGGGGGGGTCACAGTGGCTGCATTTGACGGCCACAGTTGCCGCAGATTTTTTTTCAGTATTTTTCAGAATTTTTCAATTTGTTTGCGCACCGCCCCCCCCCCCCCCCCCCCAAAAAAAAAAAAATTTGAGCAACAGCCACCACTGGATTCTGGGAGCCTTGATTGTGGTCATAGCTGGACAACACACATACCATTCCCATTATTATGTAATCTGTGTGATAGGAAAATAATATTCATGAAGTTTATGACAGCTATAGTGCATACAGTACAAGATGAGACTCTTATGTAGATAAATGAGAAGTATTTATACAGGGTTCCATTATATGATCAATACATATAAAATATAATTTGACATGGGAATGAAGTAATGTCTAGAAGCATCGGTTATATGATTGGATGATATGTAGCAGGATTGGGGGAATTCACAATATACTCGTACAGTATATACTGTGTGTGTGTGTATGTATATATATATATATATATATTTTTTTTTTTTTTTTTTTACCGCCCCCTAGCCACTCCCCCTTCAGCTGCAGAGGCAGCGGTCTTTGCAGCCGCAGCAGGAATTCTATCCCCGTCAGTTCTGCTGAGTGTGACCCATTCAAGTAAATAGGGCCACTCTGCAAGTGCCCAGCAACTTTGTGCAATGTAAGCCATTGCGGCACTCTAGCGCAGGGTTGAAGCATGAGATGAGGATCGGACACAACGTCACTTCACCGCCTGTCATATGCTCGATAATCCGAAGGGATCGCTCTGCAGAGACCAAAGCTCATGCCTAAGGGCACATTTTAGGGTTGTGTTCTTGCTATCACATGGTGATCATTAGTAGAAGGTCAGCACTGAGCTGTGTATAAAAGACACATTGTTTCTATAAAGAGCACAAAGCATCTTCTTCTAGTCCAGCATAGTAAACCATATACAGTCGTGCTCATAAGTTTACATACCCTGGCAGAATTTATGATTTCTTGGCCATTTTTCAGAGAATATGAATGATAACACAAAAACTTTTCTTTCACTCATGGTTAGTGTTTGGCTGAAGCCATTTATTTGGGGGGCTGAATAAAAAATGCACGCCACACTTTTTACATATTTATTTATTTGTAAAATTTTTTGCAGCTTACCAGTGCCCATCAGTGCCGCCTCTATCAGTGACCATCAGTGCTGCCCATCAGTGCCACCTATCAATGACCATCAGTGCTGCCCATCAGTGCAGCGTTGTCAGTGCAGCCTCACCAGTGCCCATCAGTGCCTATTAGTGCAGCCTCATCAGCGCATATCGGTGAGAAAGAAAAATTACTTATTTGCAAAATTTTATAACAGAAACTAAGAAAAATGTTTTTTTAGTTTTTCAGAATTTCTTGTTTGTTTAGCAGAAGATAGAAACCCAGTGGTGATGAAATACCTGTTTAAAAAAATGTAAAAAGTTTCATTTTGGTACAGGGTTGCATGACTGCACAATTGTCATTCAAATTGTGACAGCAATAAAAGCTGAAAATTGGCCTGGGCAGGAAGGGGGGGTGAAAGTTATTTGGCTATCACAGTGGTCACATGATTGGGAACTGGTCCCGCTGGCTGACGATCATTAGTCTGGACCAACAGCTGTCTCTGACAGCTTGATCTCTGTGCTGGGGGGGCGTGCAGTGAGTGTATTCTCAGCACAGAAACATTGGCTTCCCAGCGAAGCATATGTGCCAAAAACATGGCTAAACCGCACATTTTTTACCGCCCTCCCCAACTGTAAGTGTGAACAAGCTCTATATACAGTATGTGATTCATTTGTGTATTGAGCTGGAGCTTTGTTGTAAAAGTTTAATATACTTATTAAATAAAAATAACATACAGACAGTGCTCTATGCCACTATTAGGGCTAACATATATTCGATACAAATGAATACATACATTTGAACAGTGGCGGCTAGGTTCTACATTGGCCGGGGGGTGTCAGACGGACCTGACCCCACCTACCCCTCCACCCCCCGTCGTTCAGTCCCGGCTCCATTGGTCGGGCTTCCCATGCGTCTCCTCGGCCATACGTCTCCTCCCTCCTCCTTCCTCCTCATAGGCCAATAGGTTGGCTTCTCCTTTCGGCCACTCACGACCCGCTTCCTGATTGGCCGGGAGGAGGTACAGTGTGACAATGGCGAATATTCATTCGCTATTGTCACACAACTGGATGGGCTCAGAGCGCAGTGCTCTGCATCCCAAGCGCACCCTTTTTTTGAAGCTTATCAGAGCCTATCTAATCACGTGCTTCGTAAAATACCACCCCCCATTGGAATCTATGCATGTAGAATAAGGAGCCGAACGCATGGATGGGGGGGGGGGGGGGGGGGCCTAATGCACGGGCTGCCAATGAATTTAAAGGGAGGAAAACAAACTTTTAATGAATGTACAACATTAATGTATTTACGTGACACAGGATTTGCTTTTATTTACAGCAAATCAAGCAATTTGGAAAAAAAAAATATTTTCCTTGTTATTCATTCTCTCCATTTCCTTTTTCCCTAAAGAATATACTGCTATGTACAATGGAACATTTTTGGTAGTATTTTTACTTGCTGATGCTCAGTTGTGGCTATTGTGAGAGGACAATGTATGGGAATGTTTATGAGTCAGTTGTCCATTGAACTGATGTCATTACTGCTGTTTACACCAGCTGGTGCCATAGCCAAGTTGAAAAAAGACACGCTTTTAGTACAGATTTATTTATTTGAGGTACTTGTATAGCGCCTATAATTTGCAGTGACTACCCCAGGCCCCTCATGTTTGGGCATATATGTTTTTTTAAAATTTGTTTTAACTGCGAATGAGAAATCTCCTCCAGCAGAGCTGCAAGCGCTGATGTATGTATTCTGAAAGCTCACCCTGCTGCTGTCAGAATAAACAGATCAGTGCTGTAGCTGAATGGCGTTCCTGCAAAGAAAACTACAATGGTTACCAATAAAACACAGTGACAGTAACAATAAAATATAAACTCAATAAAACAACTTTTTTTAAACTTTTTTTAATGTTTTTTCTTTAACTTTTGTAACTGCCTCTGAACAGCCTCTTAGTTTAGAGTTTCTTAACATGTGATAGCCAGTTTCTTGATCTAACATCATTTGAGACCCTGTATGAATTGTGTGCCCTAGACTGTGTTGTGCTGTACTCTATACCAGGGCTCAACATTTCAAGTCCTGACTCCTGAGCTACTAGCCAAGCATTAAGAGTTACTCACCACCAGTTGTCCCACCCAACCCCTACCCTGCCCATGAACACACCCTCATAACTTATCTAATGAAATGACACTGTTAAATGTTTTATGCAGAATTAAGTTACAAAAATAAATATTAACAACAACTTTATCAGTGCAGACACATCAGTGCCCATCAATGCAGCCTATCAGTGCAGCCTATCGGTGCTCATCAGTGCAGCATCATCAGTGCAGCTTATCAGTGCCGCTGTCAGGGCTGAGCTCAGCTCTTTCTTCTCTGAGCTGGCCACTCAGCTGCCGGATAATTGCCAGCTCCTATCTCTCCACAGTTACTCAGGTGTTGATGATATCCTGCTCGTTATTCCTGCCTACTTAAGCCGTCCATCCCAGAGGATCTCTGCCTTCGCCTTGGTCAACATCACAGAGACTATCTCCTGCATTCCTGTTAAAGACTTGCTTGGCTGACATCCCTTCTGGCTCCAGATCCTGCTTGCTGTTTTACTACGCTCATCTCTGGCTCCCTGACGTTTGGCTTGTCTGACTATCAGTTCCGGTTCCTGAACTCTGGCTATGTTTTGTCTATGTTTGTTCTATTTACTTTTATTATTAAACAAGTGTGATTTAACTGTGCTTCTGTCTCGGTCTGATTTCATGGTTTCTGACAGCTGCCTCATTAGTGCCCATCAATGCAGCCTCATCAGTGCCCATCAATGCAGCCTCATCAGTGCCATTCAAAGCAGCCTCATCAGTGCCAATCAGTGTAGCCACATCAGTGCCAATCCATGCAGCCTGATCAGTTCCCATGAATGCAGCCCCACCAGTGCCCATCAATGCAGCCTCATTGGTGCCCATCAATGCAGCCTCACCAGTGCCCATCAGTGGAGCCTCACCAGTGCCCATCAGTGCAGCCTCACCAGTGCACATCAGTGCAGCCTCACCACTGCCCATCAGTGCAGCCTCACCAGTGCCCATCAGCGCAGCCTCACTTGTGCCCATCAGCGCAGCCTCATCAATGCCTATCAGCGCAGCCTCAGCAGTGCCCATCAGCGCAGCCTCAGCAGTGCCCATCAGCCCAGCCTCAGCAGTGCCCATCAGCCCAGCCTCAGCAGTGCCCATCAGCACAGCCTCAGCAGTGCCCATCAGCTCAGCCTCACCAGTGCCCATCAGTGCAGCCTCACCAGTGCACAGGGATCAGAGAGAGGAGAGGCGGCTGGAAAATCCCACAGAGTGGGGATCTCCTACTGTGACACAGCTTTGATTTGAATTGCCCGGCGGCCGCTGTTAAACAAAGTCCTGCCTCCTGGACTGGCTCCTATGATAGACATCACATGTCCAGGCATTGGACCAGTGTGCTGTCTATCAAAAGAGCTGGTCCAGGAGGCAGGACTTTGTTTAACAGCGGCCGCCGGGCAATTCAAATCAAAGCATCCCCGCTCTGTGTGATGATCCGGCCGGCTCTCTTCTCGCTTCCCCAGGTTCCTTAGCGATCACTGGGAGAAAGGCTCCCAGTGGAGTCCATGTCCCTTTGGTTGCCCTCCTGTCTCGGCATCTGGGAGCGGCGACGCAGGTTGGGGTCCCTCCCCCTTCGCCTCTTCTCCTCGTCATCCCTGTGGGTGACGGGGGATCGGGGCGGGTTCCCCTCCCTGCGTCGGCGTCATTCCTCCATGCCGTGCACGTGACGTCCGTCACGTTGTCGCCGTTGTGTTTACATTCTGTGCGGACACGTGGACGGTGGCATCCCCAGCAGCTGTGGGCGGCGAGTGCTGCTGTCCTGGAGGAGGCCTTGGTTCGCCTGGTGTCTGCACTGTCTGAGGCTGGGGGGAGTTTCCCTGCTGGGGGGAGGGGTGGCTGGGTGCACATAAGGGCCCCCATTTCTCTGCTAGCCTATCATCAGGCAGCATATCCATTACTGGGCAGGTTATATGTGGCCATTATCTACTACCTAGGTAAGAGGGTATCATATGCTAATATTTTCTTCACATTTACTCTGGGATTAGGGGCCCTTGCTAGCCCAGGAGCATACTTTATATATATTACTCTCTATCATTACCACAGACTCACTCCTCTCATCTCAATACCAGTGTGGATACATTACTCTATGGGGACTCCTTTGATGTGCGCCTGGCATTTTCTCTCTCCCCCTGTCTTGAGTGCTCCCCTCTCAGCTCCCGGACCTGATTCAGTCGGTGGCCTGTGACTATGGAACCGATGGTGGTCACACTCTCTGGTCAAGTGAGTATACATCTGGGATCTGTGGCTTTCTAGCCTCTCCTATATGCATACCCCATTTTTTCCTCATGCACTATTATTTTTTACTATTTGTTTTCCTTGCTTTTAGATGTTGGTGCTCAATTGCCCCTGAAGAGTGTTTGATACACGAAACGCGTCGGGCTTACCACATGCACCGTATCTTTTTTTTGTGTGTTATATAGCAATGTTGTGACCCTGTGCATTTTATGGATGTTGTAACCTTTCAATCATTTCTTGCCCTGCATCATTGGGGTATTGTCACCTACATTTACCATGTATATATGCAAGGATGTACATGTACCAATGATGGTTTTATGTATATTTTGGAACTACACTGTGCCACCTGACTATTGTCAATCAATAAATGGTTTGTTACATAGTGACTGATCCCTTGGCCTTTTTTGCACACCTCACTCAAAGTCCCACTTCTCCCGTTCCTGTTTCTTTGGAAATAACAAACGCCTTAATACAGTATCATCATTTGGTTGTTGAAGCCCACCCCTCTCATTTTAAGGTTATAGTCTTGGATACAGAGGGGTTTCTCAACAACGCCTGATGCTTTGTTAATTTGGACCATCATGTCTGTGCTAATGGAAGACAGGACAAAAATATCCCGTTTGTCCTTCCACTTCACTGCGAACAATTCATTATTTTTCAAGCAGGCTTCTCCCCCTTTCTTAGTCAGGTATTTACAAGCCATTGGGTGAAGCCAGTGCCAAGATTGTATAAGTGTCTAAAAAGTGGCACGCTTGTATAGAAGTTGTCCGCGTAGAAGTTGTACCCCTTGCGGAACAAAAACAACACCAAGTCCCATACTATCTTGCCACCGCTCCCCATGTAGTCTGGGCAGCAGTGTTGCCAACCACCCAAAGTGAAATTTACTGACAGGACGCCAAAAATTTACTGATGGCACCAATATTTACTGGCAAAACTCATGACATTTACTGACAGCCACATTTTTTACTGGCACTTCAAAAAAGTACATAAAATTACAGTTTTCAGAGCAAAACAGTGAAAATATCATTCATTATGCAACAAACATCTAGCTAGTGCAATTAGCAATGTGTTTAAGGTATAACAAAAGGCAAAAACATATTTCTCCTCTTAAATGAGGGTCAGGTTAATATAAACCTGCACAGGGTTTCCCTTTACAGCACAAGAGGGAACACTGCGGACCATGATGTAAAAGGGAACACTGTGCACTCTGATATGAGATGAGATGCTGCAAATTCTTATGTAAAGGGGAAACTCTGATGTGAGGGGTGTCTGGTCACCAGAGCCCCCCTCCTTCCCCCTTATACAAGAGTCCACAGAGTTTCCCCTCACATCATGTAAAGGAGAGCGCTGTGGACCAGGATGTAAGGGGGAATGCTGCATACTCTGGTGTAAAGGGGAACTCTAAAGTAAAGTGGTCCCTGGTCACCCGAGTCCCCCTTACATAAGAGTCCACAGCGTGCCCCTTTTATATCATAGATCCTTACATCAGGGCCTGCAGCATTGTCCTTTACATCAGAGTTCTCCTTTACCTCAGGGTCCGCAGATTTCCCCCTTGCAATATAAGGGGGAACCCTGCAGACTCTGTTGTACAGGGGAACTCTGAGGACTCTGATTTTAGAGGGAACGCTGGGAACTCTGATGTGGGGGGGAACTCTGGTGACCAAAGACCACTTTCCGCAGTGTAAATACACTAAGATAAGGGGTGGGGGGTTGGGGGTTACTGATATAAGTGGAACATCCCCTTACCTTAGTGTATTATTCACTCTACCCATACATCTGTGACCCAACACCTCCCCCCCGCAGACTTTGTGTGGCCTGACTGGCTGGGAGTTGCCACTGACCTGACTGCCTTCAGGTTCCTCCATTGCTCGCTCAGGTGGAGCAGGGGCAGGCAGTCAGATATCTCCAGACAGTCTTAGGGAGGAGGTCCAGCAGGTCTAATAGACCAGACTAATCATTTAGTCAGTCACTCCTTTCTGCAGGTAACCCTTGTCCTTCAGTACCTTGGTGGTTTGGATGGTGACTAATTGTCATAATTCCATACAGGATGGTCAGGCAGATTTCCACAGTCATTCATTCCTCAAAAACTGGAACATGTGAGTGCACAGTGATCTTTAGCCATCTCATAGAACAGTGTCTGGTTACTGTAGATTAACTATGCCACAGGTCATAGGCTTGTCCCCGCAGATGTCCCCATTGTCCAGAGTGGTGATCCACACATACAAGGTTCCTGGTCGTGGGCGGTTGCCAACCCTGCTGGGCAGTTGGGGGCTCTACTTTACTGTCTCTTCCCTCGTAAACTATAAAACAACATGTATAGCCTATTGTCCTATGATAGAGCTTATACAGTTTGACCCCCTATCTGGCATGCTTGCTGGTGAGATACTGTTTGATTGCAGGGAGGCAAGTGAAATGTACGAGGGACTCATCTATCAGATGTTTTGTTGGGGCATATACACATCTGCAAATTTTTCAGTGAGGTGGTTTATGAGGGGCCAAATTTTGTAGAGTCACCCCGAGGATGACAGAGTGTGTTATCACTAAAATGCAGAAAATGCATTATTGCCTCATATCTATGCCTGGCCATTGCAAAAGAGAACAGGGACATATGATGAATTGGGTCTGTGGACCAATATGACCGCAACTCACTATTTTTTGTAATGCCCATTTTGAGGGTTAGGCCCAAAACAGTTTTAAACTCAGAAACCATTATAGGTTTCCATGCAAATTATCTGGTAAGAGTTTAATTTGGGTGGGCGGCAATGTACTTCATCAGCGTATAAATTGCTTTGGCCCACAATCAAATTATACAGATCTTTGAAAAACAGCTAAAAAAAATCAAGGGGAGTTGTTAAATTTGCTGTTTCCACCTGAACCTGAACTCCAGTTTGGGTTGGGACCTCTTCTCCATCATCTGAGCTACCTGTCTGGCTCTAATAGCTGACTGGGGCAGACCAATGCTGGTTGAGATCCGTTTGGTAGTGAAAAGCTCTTTGGGGATGTAGAGAAATGTTTGTGGAGTGAGGACGTGTCCGCCAGCCAAGGGCCCCTGTGCGATGCACAGAACGATCGTCTGGTGGGGGTGTGTTCGCTCTGCAAAGACATTATCGGTTTAACGAGTGTGCTCTCGTGTTGCCCCTGTGTGCCTGATCAACACATTTGTGGCCCAATGAGTGTACGCCTGCCGATAATCTCTCGTCCACAAAGACAGTAGAATAATCCAGGTATACATTGTTCTCTGGAACAATGTATAATAGGGATTGCTATCACTGGAAATACGGGAGTCTTTTGGGTTCTGGTTGGAGACAGGGTTAATGTTTGAAAGCCATGTGGCTTCTAAAAACATACAGGCACCCTGTCTCTGCTCAGTCACACCCATAAGACTCCTGTAGTCATTGTTCATTGGTTGTTGCATTTTCCTGTGTTGTTAAATCCTTATATGGTCATTCACATCCTGTGAGGTCATATCCTGTGTCCATTTCTTGTGAAGTCACAAGCTTTGTAAGAGGTGTTTGGCTGTTGGAGGCGGAACTCTCAAGCTTTGGGACTTGCTATTGATATGCTAATAAAGTGGGTCACTCAGACAGCTGAGGAAGGCTGGCTGGCAGTGTGTTTTTGGAACTGGAACGATGAGGATGTGATTATTTGTCTAGTTGGATGGCTGGGGCACACACCAGAGGATGGATACGATCAAAAGGTGAGCTGGTATTATATCATTAGACGAAATTGTTATTATGATTAAAAACAGGAGATTTGGCTGTGTGCTCTGTGTGCAGCCAAATTTCGCTAACAGTGTGTGTGTGTAAAATGTGCTGCTTTTACTCAGTGTATATTTCTTCTCTTCCTGGACTGAAAAAGATCCATAAAGAAAAGAACCAGCTAGATTCTGTGTCTGTGTTTACCATTGATTGCATTGATTGAGTTCATTTGCCGGAACCCGCTGATGAAATGCTTCTGCAGCAAATGACAGTGGGGGCATGGGCATGCACGCACCAAACCCAGAGGTATCAAGCTACGCTTGCCCAGAGCCACCGCTCGCCTGCAGTAAAAGGCAGTTGGTTGGCAAGTGGTAAAAAAATAAAGAAAATAACTATTTGGGGGTCCCCCCAAATCCACACCCTTTGGGTATGGTAGGGATTTTGAGGAGAACCCCATGCCAAAATTAAAAATAAATGATGTGCCCCCCCACCAAAATCCATTCCAGACCCTTAGCCCCTCCCTGTCCCAGGCTGCATGCTGGGATAAGGGTCAGGTATGGATTTGGGGGGGGGGGGGGCACGCCATTTAAAAAAAACTTTGGCATTGGGTTCTCCTCAAAACCATACCAGACCCTAAGTGCCTGGCATAGACTGGGGGGACCCCCACACTTTTTTTTTTTTTTGCCAGCACCTGTTTGTTTACATTGAGTCGGACACAGCGGCCGCCCGCTCCCTAAAAAACAGCTATTCCGAATGAAACAAAACGAATACCGAAGATACTAAATGAATTCCGAAAATGAATCAGTTCCATTAATGAATGCATCCGAAACTAAATTCTTTAATTAAAAAATCAATCCGAAATGAAATTTCCAGTGTTCATGTCTACTTATAATTGTATTGGATTATACAGCAGAAGCAGCCTTGGATTTGATCAGTTGTGCTGCCAGAACCATGCTCTACAAGGTGATGGGAAGATAAGCACAATGGCTAAAACCATGATTGACAGACCCCATATTGAAGCAGGTGTGTTGCAAGAGCCCCCTTGATGATAACACCTTGTTTGTCAGTAAACCTGATACTGTGTTCTGCAGAGTCACAGGGGGCAAGTTAGGCCTCTTGCCTCCGGACAGAAAACTTCACAGACATAAATTCTATTCATCCAGGGCCCAAATGCAGTCAAGTCAAAGAAGTAAGGTCATATCACCGTGGAATGGAGTACAGGAAGGGTTGGAAGGGCAGTCAGTCTACCTTCCCAAGGTCCTTCAGCACAAAGATCCAGCACTCAAAAACTTTTGGACTCCTTGGAGGGTGGGTTTTGAAGTTGGTAGTCTCCACAGATACACAAGTCAATTTTGGAACTTCATGTACAGGCCTTTGAAAGATTCCTTCACTCCAACATCCATTCCAGCCTTGACACGAAAGGTTTATTACAAAGCTGTTATATCAGTGCCACATTCAGAGAGATTTGCTGCTTTTTCATGGGGGTGCCAAAAAAGACAGGTCATTTTCTACTGGAAAGATTCAATGTGGACCCTCTCCAAACAATAATCCTGGCAGTTTGGCCAGGAGACTGGCTCCTCTTAGTTGGTAGAATACTTGTCTACATATTGTAATTTTTCTAGCATTCCAGAAATACCTGA
This sequence comes from Lithobates clamitans, assembly GCA_037952925.1. NCBI lineage: Eukaryota > Metazoa > Chordata > Amphibia > Anura > Ranidae > Lithobates > Lithobates clamitans. The sequence goes on from JBBGZY010001835.1 coordinate 139,820, forward strand.
GATATGTGGTTGGCGACTTTTACTACAATTCATGGGCCTTTTATTCGGCCTATCGACATCACCCAGGACATTCACCTATTTTTCATCCTAGCTCCCTTGTAGCAACTAGTTTACCACCACTTGGACAATGTCCTCCTGCTCACAGAATACAGGGATGTTCTTCTGAGCTATTAGGACACCTTTCCACCTTCCCAAAACTTCAGGTGGTTGATAAATTAAGAGAACTTAAGTCCCATTTTGTCTAGTAGATCTAGGAGGGCTGTTCAACACCCATGAAAAGCCAGTTGCTCTTCTGCACAACAAGATTCACAAATTCCAGAGTACAGTCTGCCTAGCAATGAACATAGGCGTGCTCACAGGGTGTGCTGGGTGTGCCTGGGCACACCCTAATTACCCCGTGCAGCACAGGTTCCCCCCTGCTGCCCGGGCCCCTTTTCAGTACTACCGGCTTTCCTCCTCTCCTATCCCACCGGCTGCTGCTGTGGATACACTAGGGGATATTTCAGGATGCAGAGCGGGGGAAGGGGCTGGTAAATATGTAATTGACTAGCCCCTTCCTTTTCTGAATGGGCACAGTGAGTGATCAGTACCGATCACTTTGGGTCCATTCATATTAATTTGCTATTGTCACACAAGTGGGTCACACTCTTTTTTGAAGCCAATTATAACCTCAGGCTCTAATCATGCGCTTTAAAAAAAAAAAACAACCCATTGCAATCCATGTGTCCAGCTCCCACATGTAGATTAGGGGGCTGGACGCATGGATGGGGGGCGGGGGGGCAGTGCCCCTTCCACTGTATCCTACATATCTAGACATGGGGGTACCCACAGCCAAATCCTGCTTCAAGAGATGTCACCTTTCCATGAAATGGTGAGAAAAGAACCTGTTCAACTTGAAGGTCCCAGCCTTCCCAAATGTCCAGGCCAATACTCTTTCAAGGAAGTTTCTCAGCAACATCGAGTGCCAGGAAGTGTTTCTTGTGGCTCTCAGTTTTTTTGCCCTTTTTCTGAACTAGCCAGTGCTGGCAGTGATTTTGTGCGGACCTCAGGGGTCATGGTTACTGCATCTTCTCTAGCTTGGCCCTTTCCTCTAACTGCCACTGAATCTACATTTTCTATCACAGGAAGGCATTATTTATCCAAATCAAAAGTACCTGGCTCTAAAGGTTTGAAGGTTGAGAGGAAAAGGTTGGAGGTCCTAGGCTGTGCAAGTGATTGACACCTTACTAAAGGCAAAGAAAATATCAATGAACACAATTTTTTATGGAGTCTGGGCTAAGAACTTGGCGTTTTCAACAAGAAAGGGGTCTCACCCAATTCACCCTGAGATTGCACAGGTGCTGGGCTTTTTACAGTCAGGAGTTGTCCTTGGTCTGAGCCTCAGTTCTATCAGTTTCCAGGTCATAGCTATCTTGGCACTTACCAATCAAATATGGGTTCTTAATCCTCTTTTACAGTTTAGGCTCTCGCCTATTTAGTTGACTGTCAACAAATAGTTAAAGCCAGTGGCCCGTCTATTAGGGGAGCACGGGTGCCACCTTCCCCATCCATTCATCTGGCACCCTAATCCTCAAGCGGTGTGCCAGATGCATGGATTCCAATGGGTTTTTCTTTTTTGAAGCATGTGATTAGAGTCAGAGGCTCTAGTAGGCTTCAAAAAATGGTGGGCTTGGGAGGGAAAACCCTGCGCTCTGAGCTCACCCAGTTGTGTGACAACAGCGAATGAATATGTACTGTGTTGTCACCAAAACACGAATAGAGGGGAAATCCACCGATGTGCACACTAGTTCTGGTGATAACCAGGGATTCTCTCACTTTCCTGTTCTGGCTATGGGACATAATTAACCCTGTGATGCCACAAATATGCGGCCCCATTGTACTGTGCTTTCTTCCGTGGGGCCGTGTATTTGCTTATCTCCCTTTGTGCTGGGAGTGTGCCACACAGTGAGACCGGGGTCTCACCAAGAGCCCGGGGACTCATACTAAAGATCGGGACCCGGAACTCCTGATTCCGGGTCACCTGATCACTGTGGTAGCCTCTGATTGGCTACCGCAGTGATCAGTCACTGTGAAGCCGGCCCCATGTGTTTCTCGCTCTGTAAATGTAATGGAGAGGAAAGATACATTGCATATTTGTCTCTCCTTGCAGAAAGAAAAAAAGTGTGTGTAAAAAAAATAAAAATAATAATAAATATTAAAAAATAAAATATAAAATAAAGAAAAAATACCTAGATCAAGGTTTGATCTAGGCCAGTGCCAGGGTTAGTGTTTGGGTCAGGGTCAGTACACTTTTGTATCAGTGTCAGTGTGTTTTAAGTAGGACACAAAAAAAGAAGCAAAATGCGCACTATTGTTTCTGGGCTGTACTACGGGTACAAACAACAACTAACATACACATATGAGGTATCGCTGCGATTGTCAGGAGCCGGAAAATGTATTTTGAATTGTTCTTTGGTGTTGGGTTATGGTGGTAACAAGTAACATACAACTAAATTTAGAATGTAAATCCACTTTTGTTGAGAAAAAAACATTCTCCTCTGGGTGATCTATGTACACTGCAAGGATTATAACACACTTTGTTGCAGATTTCTACCTTTTGTTATTCTGAAGAAATCCATGTTTGTCTGTGCCTCTGGGCTCAGTGAGTCTATTGGGAGTGGTTTCATAATTATCAGTCAGCTGTGGCAGCTGCAGGGCACTAATGAGGAAATCTGCTGGGTCTGTATCCCTTTAGATGTGTTCCTATTGCAAATATTTCACCAAAAAAGACATTTTTGTTGCAGGGGATGCCTGAAATCTGACTTGTATCTTAGTGCAGACTTCTGGGGAAATTGGTGAGCCAATCACACAAAAAGGGAATGATGTTTCTGGGGAGTGGTCAGTACACATTCTGTGTACAGAACAACTCCATGTAGCCATATTGCATTGCATTTATAGAAAATTACAGTGGCTGCAGATTAAAAAAGAAAGATAATTTTTAATAACATTCAATTACAATATGACTTGTGTCGCAATTTTACATGCTTTGTTATTTTTTCTTTAGTTGCTATTTTTTTTCCCCACGAAAGTGGAGTTACCCTTTAACTTCTTCAGATCTGCGCTATAGCCGAATGACAGCTACAGCGCTGGATCTTCTTTGCCGGGAGGGCGTCAATAGACATCCTCCCATGCTCGAGCGCTCGCGGCGCGCTCTGTGATCAGTGAGTCTATGAGACTCGGCTGATCACAGATCAGAGTAAGGGGTCGATCCAGACCCCTTACCACGTGATCAGCTGTCAGCCGATGACAGCTGATCATGTGATGTAAACAGAGCCGGTAATCGGCTATTTTTTCTCCTCGCGCTGATAGCGTGAGGAGAAAAAAAAAAGCAGATCACCGGCGGCTGTCAGAGGGACATCGGTCCTGATCAAGGAGAGCTGCCCCCCAGCTCATCTGTGCCCACCTGTGCCACCTGCCTGTTCCACCTACCAGTGCACAACAGTACCGCCTACCAGTGCCCACCAGCGCCACCTACCAGTGCCCACATTGCCACCCATCAGTGCCCACAATGCCACCCATCAGTGCCCACAGTGCCACCTATCAATGTCACCAATCAGTGTCCACCAGCGCCACCTACCAGTGCCCACATTGCCACCCATCAGTGCTAACAATACCACCCATCAGTGCCCACAATGCCACCCATCAGTGCCCACAGTGCCACCTATCAATGTCACCAATCAGTGCCTCATCAACAGTGCAACCCATCAGTGTCACCTGTCAGTGCGCATCAGTGCCATCTATCAGTAGTACCTATCAGTAATACCTATCAGTGCCCATCAGTGCCACCCATCAGTGCCATCTTATCAATGGCCATCAGTACCGCCTTATCTGTGCCCATCAGTACTGCCCTATCTGTCCCCATCAGTGCCGCATTATCTGTGCCTATCAGTGCCGCATTATCTCTGCCTATCAGTGCCCATCAGTGCAGCCTATCCGTGCCCACCAGTGCAGCCTATCAGTGCCCACCAGTGCTGCCTCATCAGCGCATATCAATGACAGGGAAAAATTACCTGTTTGCAAAATTTTATAACAAACTATGAAACATGATTTTTTTTTTCAAAATTTTCCATCTTTTTTTGTTTGTTTAGCAAAAAGTAAAGACCCCAGCTGTGATTAAATACCGCCAAAAGAAAGCTCTATTTGTGGGAAAAAAATTATCAAAATTTCATTTGGGTACAGTGTTGTATTGTCATTCAAAGTGCACCAGCGCTGAAAGCTGAAAATTGGTCTGGCCAGGAGGGGGGTTTAAGTTCCCAGTAAGCAAGTGGTTAAAAAAAAAAAAAAAAAAAATATATATATATATATATATATATATATATTTTTTATATATATATATATATATATATATATATATATTTAATACAATTTTGGACCAGTTTTCCTTTTTGATAATTAAAAAAAAAAAAAAATCAGGAGATAGCCATAACCATTTATCACCAAATGAAAGTCCAATTTGTCCTGAAAAAACAAGGTATAATTTACCTGGATGTACAAAGTAGTTGTGATGATATGTACAGTTTTACTAACACAGGTCAAAGTTGAAAAATTGTGCTTGGGCATTAAGATATGTTTTACCCTTAGGCGTGAAAGGGTTAAAGCGGACCTTCAGTCATTTTTTCAACTTTTCATCTATTAAATCTTCTGCCCTTGTTGTTTTTAACTTTGGATAGAAAAACATTCTTTTTCTGTCAGTAAATACCTTATACAGCCCACTTCCTCTCTGGTCATTAGCCTAGGCTTATGACATCATGCACAGCTCTCTCTCCTACTCTTGTAAGAGTTTACCAGGAAGAGAGGGGGGATGAGTCATAAGAGGGCCGATGAGAGCTGCAGAGCTGGAGGTGTGTCTCTGTGAGTCTGTGTAAATCCAGGAAGTGAACAGGCAGCAGCTTCAGCTGCCCACAGTTAAAATGGCTGCAGCCACTCAGTGGAGGGAGATTTCTGCAGCAAATTTGGCAAGTACAGAATCGCAGTATATATAAAATAATATGCAAAGTGGTTGGAGGGAAGCTTCAGATGTTTTTCAGATGTGCTTCAAGATGTTTTTATGACAAATTATATGAGCAGACTGCAGTTCTCCTTTAAGGACCCAGAGTCACCTGGAATCTCAATTAGGGTTAAACATTTTTATTGAACAGTTCATGTTGTTTCATATAACAATAACTTTGCAAAAAAAAAATGCAATTTCAGCTGTAACAGGTGATTGTTTCCATCTAAAAACAGAAAATATAAAGGCATGTCCAGTGACAATATTGTATGTGGCACGATAGTGCCATAAATCCGGTATTGGATGAGTTCACAGCTGGTTAGACAAGGGACACAAAAATGCCTAACTAATCTGGGAAGGGTTTCACCCCATCTGTACCAAATGTACGTACCAGAATTCTTTACAATGCATTTACTGGCATTCATTTTAAATCCATTCTTTAGCTACACAATCACAATGTTTATTCTGTACTACCGTTGCCCGAAAGTTCACAGCACTGTAGGGCGTCCTGCGTTCTGAGCGCCGCCTGACCAACACGATTGCTCAGATCATGTATCCAGCATTGAAGCTGTAATTATAATATATATATTTACAGAGTATAACCCGTGTAAACGTCCTGTGTAAGGCAGTAACTGATGCTTTTGGAATGATCCCGATGAAGGCATGTCCTCTACATTGTATACATTATCATACAATATTTGGATGGCACTTTTTTCACAGTTGGTTTTCCTTCAAGGCTTGTGGTAACTCGTGGAGTGTTCGCAGGTTGCTGAGGTCTGTGCGGAGTGGATTGTCTCTTCTCCCCGAGCACGCTGGCTAGGTCGGTATATTTTTTTCATATTCCAGAATCTGGTGCTTTATGTGCGATAATTTAACATGCAAGTATTCACATCGTGACTTCTCCTGACTGTAGGTAGGATAAGTCTGCACATGGGGGGGAAAAAAACTGCTTTTAAAAGCTGAACTCCATATAGGACATACATTAATGAAGCTTTGTATTCAATAATAATTCATACATGTATTTTTTTTATATGCAAGCAATTAAAGTGGTTGTAAACTTCTGAAATAAAAATTTAAAAAAATGAACAAAGCAGATCCTTCTATAGTGTGTACTTGCTTCAATCCAAAGCACTGTTGTGGAAATTTGTATTAATGTATGTTGTCAGATGTCCCCCAGTGTCAATTGTTGGTGGAAGACCATTGGCTGTGGAAACCTTCCCGTGGACACGGCAGATCTGTTTGCTCTTTTAAGGATGTTTGTTTATGCCTCACAAAGGGACTGGCCACTCCATGGCGACCGCATCTAAACTCCTAAGTAAGCAGATCTGCGTACATGGGAACCATAGCATAACCATACAAAATTATGGCCCACTGAGCCATGATATAGTATGGCTCGCGTCATTGGTAGCAGTGGACATGCACACGATTGTGTTCAGAACCATGTAAGTAGTGTTCAAAATTGTGAGTCCTTTGTGTCTCACAAAACGCTTGCCGCATGGCTCTGCACACGACCGTCTACACACGTCACTACTGTATTTCTATTTAAATATATACATGTGTGTGCGCGATTGGTTCTTTTGAAAGAATACAAGTGTCTGGCTGATTCTGAAGCCACCACCTTCTTTTGTTATTCATGTGTCTGTGTTACTTGGAGAAATACAAGCGTGCTTTCCCGGCAATATATAAGAGAGCTGTTTTTGTGCTTTTAAGCGCAAAGAAATTATTTGCTCATAGGGAGAAGCTTAAAATTTCCCTGACAGCACCTACTAGTGTGATCTGCATGAGTCACTTCTCACAATACCGACACCAGACTTTCCAGGGAGATGCCCAACCCCCTCCCGCACACAGCAGGTGATTGACAACCTAATCTGACCAGGTTTCCCAATGAGACTGTGTAGGGAAGGGGGTCCATTCCCTTCACTCAGGTCTCAAATTACACTCAGCTTCCAACTCTATGCAGTGCAGTGTGTGACATCAGATCCCCGCCCCCCTGCCTTCCAAGAGAGGGCTGCAGGTAAACGGCTACATCTTATCTAGGAGGATTTGTTTAATCTCTTCTTTCAGTCAGTGACTTTAGTGGGTATACTGTATGTAAATATTCCATAAATAGTGCAGCGCTATTTCATTGGGTGGTACATCCCATCTTAATGTTCTTGGGACAATGTTCCCTTTTATATATCTATCAAATATAACCATATCCCACCAGGCTCTAATTTTTTTCTCAAATAAATGGTTAAGCTTTCTAAAGGATTGTTTTAAATCTCCAAACTGGTTGCTGTTAACATTATCCGTGAAAAAATTAATCTAAATTAATATCCCTGTGTTCTAATATATTAAATACATCCATAGTGGCTGCTAATTGGATTGTGAGTAATTAACCTATATTGTGTAAAAATCAATCAGCGTCACAAAAAGTGCTATGTGCTAAATAAAATTTAAATTAAAATAAAAATATTGTGCAAGTGTACAATTATAAATTATGAATTAAATTTCTGCAGCTGCTGAACACTCTCAGTGTATCACTTCACCATCTAAAATATATATTATATAAATAGTGCAGCGCCTTCTAAGAGAGGGCTGCAGATAAACACCTACAACTTATCTAGGAGGATTTGTTTAATCTCTTCTTTCAGTCAGTGACTTCAGTGGGTATTCTGTATATATAGGTTTACAACCATTTTAAGTATCTAATATTTATATATCTCCTCTCTGCACTACAAATAAAAATAAATCAAATAAAAATGCTCTTTTTCTCCCCATCCCACATCTTATTCACATAAGTAGGAATATTCTCCCAAACAGAATGTTGCTGTTTATGGAACCTCCAGACCATTCTTATGCCAGAGGGTGGTTGGACTGTCATGTCAATCCGCACTCTAATAGGGCATACACACGGTCGGACTTTGTTCGGACATTCTGACAACAAAATCCTAGGATTTTTTCCGACGGATGTTGGCTCAAACTTGTCTTGCATACACACGGTCGCACAAAGTTGTCGGAAAATCCGATCATTCTGAACGCGGTGACGTAAAACACGTACGTCGGGACTATAAACGGGGCAGTGGCCAATAGCTTTCATCTCTTTATTTATTCTGAGCATGCGTGGCACTTTGTCCGTCGGATTTGTGTACACACGATCGGAATTTCCGACAACGGATTTTGTTGTCGGAAAATTTTATCTCCTGCTCTCCAACTTTGTGTGTCGGAAAATCCGATGGAAAATGTCCGATGGAGCCTACACACGGTCGGAATTTCCGACAACACGCCCTGATCGGATATTTTCCATCGGAAAATCCGACCGTGTGTACGCGGCATTATGCCGCGTACACACGGTCGGATTTTCCGACGGAAAATGTTTGATAGGAGTGTGTTGTCGGAAATTCCAACCGTGTGTAGGCTCCATCACACATTTTCCATCGGAATTTCCGTCACACAAAATTTGAGATCTGGATCTCAAATTTTCTGACAACAAAATTTGTTGTCGTAAATTCTGATCGTGTGTACACAATTCCGACACACAAAATTCCACGCATGCTCGAAATCAAGCAGAAGAGCCACACTGGCTATTGAACTTCATTTTTATCGACTCGTCGTACGTGTTGTACGTCACCGCGTTCTTGACGTTCGGAATTTCCGACAAGATTTGTGTGACCGTGTGTATGCAAGACAAGTTTGAGCCAACATCCGTCGGAAAAAAATCCAGGATTTTGTTGTCGGAATGTCCGATCGTGTGTACAGGGTATAAGACAGCCTTTACATAATTACATAGTAGGTAAGGTTGAATAAAGACAATAGTCCATCCAGTTCAACCTGAGTAGGTGTATGTGTGTCAGTGTCGATAATTGTTTCCCATATCCCTAAATGTTGTGTTTTTTAAGATGCACGTCCAAGAGTCTTTTAAAAATAGCAATCCTCCTTGTTGACACCACCAATTATGGAAGATTTCCACATCCTTATCGCCCTGACCGTGAAAAACCTCATTTGTAGCTAAAGATTAAACCGCTTCTACTCCAATCTCATTGTGTGGCCCCGTGTCCTCTGACACTCCCTGAGACTGAATAGTTTTTTCCTACGTTGGGATAACCATCGAGGTATTTGTAAATCGCTATCATGTCCCCTCTCAAGCGTCTCTTCTCCGGTGAGAATAAATTTAGCGCTTGTAGTTGTTCCTCGTAATTGAGGTCTTCCAAACCCCTTATTAATTTTGTTGCCCTTCTTTGGACTCTCTCCAGCTCCAGCACATCCCTTCCTAGGCCTGGTGACCAGAACTGGACAGAATACTCCCAGATGTGGCCTAACCAGAGTTTTATAAAGTGTCAGGATTATCGTTTTATCTCTGGAGTATATCCCTTTTTTATACATGCTAATATTCTGCAGGCTGTGGTAGCTGCAGCTTGACATTGCATGCTATTGCTCAGTCTGTCTTTGACTAGGACCTCCAGATCTTTCTCCATCCTTGATTCCCCCAGAGGTTCTCCCCCATAGTGAGTAGTTTGCATTTATGTTTTTAGCCCCCAAGTGCATTACCTTACATTTCTCCACATTAAACCTCATTTGCCATGTAGTTGCCCACTCCATTATTTTGTTCAAGTTTTTCTATATCTATATCCTTATATCTTATATCCTATATCTATATAAATATATATTATCTTTTTTACCACCACCCCCTCCCTTTAGAATATAAGCTCTAAGAGCAGGACCCTCCTGTCCCCTCTGTATTGAACTGTACTGTAATTGTGCTGTCCCCCCTCTACATTGTAAAGCGCTACGTAAACTGTTGGCGCTATATAAATCGTGTATCCACAAAAACTGAGATTGAGCTAGCTATACAGACCTCTATATCATTTAGGAATAAATTAAACAGAATTGGTCCCAACACAGAGTACCCCACTTACCACTCAAGACCAATCTGAGTAAATGTTATTTATCACTACCCTTTGGACGCGCCCCTGTAACCAGTTTTCTATCCGAGAACAAACCTTATGGTACATGCCTTTCTCAACCTTTTTTTTTTCTTTTTAACATAACTTTAAAAATATCTTTCTGGTCCTAGGGAACCCCTTCTAACAATGGCTATATCTACAGGTACATTAGTGTGATGGTCAATAGGAAGAATGTTCCTTATATTTGGGGTCAGCAGGAAGAATGCCCCCTCATAAATAGCTAAAAGCATATGTGTCAAACACAAGGCCCGTTGGCCGAATCCAGCCCTCCAGGTAATTTCATGTGGCCCTCACACCTCTCCTGCAGCTGCAGCACTCCCCTCATCTCCACCACCCCGTTTTAACAGTTGGCAGCAGAGAGGACAACAGAACACCTCCTTCAGATTCTGCGCCTCTCTGTAAAGCTGCAGCCCCCACTCGTCTCTGCCTCCTCTGGTGTCAGCATTCAGAAGACTCCAGCCCTCCTCTGGTCCTCCTCTGGACTCTGCACTTTCTGCTTCCCAGCTCTTCCCCCACTGTGATGTAAGTTTTAAAGGATGAGAGCACCACACCATCTTATAAAGTACCGATGAAGGGAGAGTGCTGAGCCCCTAAAATTCTTTTAAAAGTCTCTACAAGCTGGTGAGGCGCTCCCATCCTTTCAAAACTTCAACAAACCCCTCTGGGGTCCAGCAAGACCCCACAGTTGTTGGTGAGCAGCCTCAAGGACCACAAATCACCTATCCAATCAAAACACATCTGCATAAGATTCAGTGCTTCTAGATCACAAAGATTGGAAGGGTGGGGAACTCTTGATTTCTGATGGTGGGGGCTCTTGGCATCTAATGTAAGGGGAGGTGGTGCTCTGGACATCTAGTCTTACAGATACAACCAGCCCTTTGAAGATGACCATAATGCTGATGAGGCCCTCGATTAAATCAAGTTGGACACCCCTGGCTAAAAGGATCATTGGTGTCAGTGGTCACTTGGCGAAGACTTCTCATTGCTCAAGGAGCCCCTAGCAACCTCTGGAGAAACTCCAGGTTTTCACGAAACCCTGGCTGAGGAAGGCTGCTCTAAGGTCTCCAAACAGCCTGGATGTTCTGTAATATTATAAAGACCCAGATACTTTTATTGTGGTTGGTTGTCATCTGATCCAAAACTGAATAACCAGTCTAGAGGTTTCTTACCTTTTTAAACTTCTTGTACTCATGCAGAATCTTGTTTTCCACCACCTAAAAGACCAAATATAAGAATTGTATTAAATACACGTATAAAAGTGTTAATTTTTGAAAATTTTTTGCTTCATTTTCAATACCCCAGATAGAAACAGGAACTCACAGAGAGGCAAATATTACCTGTTACAAAACTTTTTTTTTTTAATGTGGTGGTGGGGGGCTTGAGGATCTGCTCTACATCATTGTATACCCTAACTGAGATAAATAAGTCATCAAACACAGTAAGAATGGGGAATGGATATGAAGGAGGATTGCCCTGCTTTAAAGCTACACAAGCCAGAAATCAGAAGAAGCCTTATTTAAAAAAAAAAGTTTATTATTTCAACGTAAAATATGTTTTAACCAGTTCACGACTGCCCTATAGCAGATATAGTGCTACAGGGCCGCCATTGTGTTCAGAATCACATATATATTTACATTATTCTGCACTTCCGTTTAGGGGGCGTAAGCAACCAGTGGGTCGCTTCTGCTGTGGTTACTCACAGCAGAAGCCGATCTGCGGGTTCCGGGCAATGGATGTCTGCTGGCACCCACCGATCATCTGGCAGAGATATAGAACAGAACTTTGCCTATGTAAATAAGGCAGAGCTCCCTTCTGACAGGGGGAAGTGATGGATTTTGTGTCCCTGCAAAACAGGGAATAAAATCCAGCACTTCCCTTAGTAAAAGCAGCACACAGCTAACACAAACACTGGTTAGGCACACAGTTAATCCTTTGATCCCTCTAGATGTTTAATCCCTATATTTAATGCATATTTTTTAGCACTGATCATTGTATTAGTGTCACTGGTTCCCAAAAGTGTTAGTTAGTTTCCGATTGTCCCCCGCAATATTGCAGTCCCACTATAAGTCGCTGATCACCGCCATTACTAGTATAAATAAATAAAAATTCCTGTATAAATACCATAGTTTGTAGATACTATAACTTTTATGCAAACCAATCAATATACACTTATTGGGATTTTCTTTACCAAAAATATGTAGCAGAATACATATTGGCCTAAATAGATGAAGAAATTAGATGTTTAAAAAAATATATATATTGGATATGTTTTATAACAGAAAGTAAAAAACGTTTTTTCTTTTCTCAAAATTAACGTTTTTTTTAATCTATAGCGCAAAAAATAAAAACCACAGAGGTGATCAAATACCACCAAAAGAAAGCTCTATTTGTGGGAAAAAATGACACAAAAAATGTAACTGTCTTTAACTAGTTCTTATAGAACTTTTTTATAATCAATTACGTGTATGTATAGATAAATAGATATGTATAGATAAAAGATATATTTATTTTTACATAAATCTCTATGTTCTTTGTTTTCATTGGACTCTGCAAGGTACATGTAAAGTCCCACCCTACTTTGTTCTAATATGGTATATTGTTCTTTTGAAAAACAACAGACTTATTGGCAGGGTCACCAGATGAAAATAGAAGAAAGAATGCAGCCATCACATCTAAGAATTAATATGCAGCAATATAGTAGATGGTTGCTTCTGGGTTTAATACAGTGGCGTCGCTATGGGGGTCCGGAGCGCACGCGGGTGAAACCTGCCAGAGAGGGGACACCAGGGCCGAAACTAGGGGGGGCGTGTGGGGGTTCCACGAGGGGAAGGGGGGGGCAAAAGGTAAGGGGGGTGCTGCCCAAGATGAGGGGAGAGGGGGGTAAACAAGTTTGGAAGGGAGGAGGACAAGGTGAGGGGGGGCAAAAGGGGGATGGTGAAGCTGCATAAGGTGGTGGGGGTGCACAAGGTGAAGGGGATGCACAAGATATCGGGGGAAGGGAAGCTACACAGGGTGAAGGGGGTGCACAAGATGGGGGGGAGGCTGCACAAGTTGAGTGAGAGAGAAGGACAAGGTGAGTGGGGGGGTGACACCATGTTTTAGCGCACCAGGTGACACCAACCCTAGTGACACCAACCCTAGTGACACCACTGGCTTAATACTTAATACTTCAGGCGTTTTGGAGTGGAGATGTGAACCATCTCCATAGAGAATAATTGATTTTTTTCCCCTCCAGCGTTTTGTAGCTTCAGGCTTCAAGCTGCAAAACGCTGAGGTGTGAATGGGGCCTAACAGATAAAAAGTGATCTCAACATCCAATACAAGCTCATAATGAAATAATGAGAATTCATTTATATGTTCTTACCCTTAGTTAATATAAAAGATAAGCTCATCCACTGTAATACCTACCTTGTGCTCTACTGTTCCTTGCTGATACTTCCTCATTCTGGAGCCAAGCGTCATGAATCTCTCCAGCACCTTCCCGATCTTGGAGTGAAGCTCAAGATATTCCGAATAATCAGAAGCAAAATCTTCCTCATACAGTTTCTTCTGATCCTCAGATGTGATTGTGTTATATTTACTGGATATAAGAAAAGAAAGCAAAGTTATGATTAACAGCAGAACCTGCAAAGAGAGCTCTGGTCTAATTAAAATGAAAAACGCTTGTTACATTAATTAACAGTAAAAGTGACCTTAAAGTAAACCAATGCCCCTGCCTCTTGTCCACCTCACTTCCGTCACGTAAAAGATGCCTAGGTATATAGCCATGTCATCTTGAGTCATGGGGAGGATTAGCCCATTTAAAAGATGAAGTCAAGGAATTATTTGTTCTGCATACTTATATTGGTCCAGCTTGGCACGATGCAAGTATGCACAGCTCATACCTGATGGTCCGCTGGGGAAGCTGAAAATCGCTGTAGTAGTCGCTGCTACAACAGTGATAGCCCAGAGCTTCTTGGGTCCTGTGTGATTGGCTCCCCCCCTCGGCACTGATGCCATTAATAGTATACCTTGTATTTTTTTTTTTCAATGAGTATCAGGCATTCTCTTAATGGAGGAGGAGGAAATTGTGACACTTTGTCCAATCAGAGAATGTCTTGTATTCATTGAATAGAATACAAGGGGGTTCTATGACTGACAACAGTGCAGAGCATGCGATCACCCATGGAGGTCAGTGTACAAAGGGGACTTTGTTTGCAGAGAACCCGGAATATCATGACTATCACTGTAGTAATAACAACTACTACAGTGATTGTTAGCCTTTCCAGCAGCCCCTCAGGTATGAGATACACTATACTGTCAAAAGTATTGGGACACCTGCCTTTGCACGCACCTGAACCTTAATGGCATCCCAGTCTTAGTCTATAGGGTTCAATATTGAGTTGGCCCACCCTTTGCAGCTATAACAGCTTCAACACCTCTGGGAAGGCTGTCCACAAGGTTTAGGAGTGTGTCTATAGGAATGTTTGACCATTCTTCCAGAAGCGCATTTGTGAGGTCAGGCACTGATGTTGGAGAGAAAGCCTGGCTTGCAGTCTCCACTCTAATTCATCCCAAGGGTGTTCTATTGGGTTGAGGTCAGGACTCTGTGCAGGTCAGTCAAGTTCCTCTCTCATCCATGTCTTTTTGGACCTTGCTTTGTGCACTGGTTCAAATCATTTGGTGGAGGGGGTATTATGTTTTTCAGGGGTTGGGCTTGGCCCCTTAGTTCCAGTGAAGGGAACTCTTAGGCCTCTTTCATACGGACTGTTTAGGTCCGCCTGTCAGTTTTTCAGGCGGACCTGAACGGACGCTCCATGTACCTCTATGGAGTGACAGATGTCAGCAGTGACATGTCCACTGACATCCGATCTGCTCCGACCTGCTAAATGCAGACGGATGGAGACCCTATTTTTCCATCCTTCAATGTGAGAGCAACTAATAGGTAACTCGGTACCCGAGATCTTCACACAACGTGACTTTGTCCTCCCTCTTCAATACATCACTAGGTACAGCTTGCATGAAAGGCCACAGGCAGAGTAGGCATCAGCCTATGGGCAGCTCATCAAAATATTATTGATATGATCTTGAAAGAAGATTACAATGAAGCTTTCTAACATTGTTTATAAAAAGATAGAAAAAAAATCATCAACTCAAAGGAACAAAAACTTTACATTAAAAGACTATAGAGAAAATCCTGTATGAATGTAATGCACCCAATCCCAACTTAAAGTACATAAACCATTACAGTTTGTCTCTTAAAAGCTCATCTTCTTTCAGCTGTCAGTTTGTAAAAATATTTAGATGCAACCAGTGGCGTCACTAGGGGGTGGCTTTTGGGGCTATAGCCCTGAATCTGGGGCCCATAGCCCCGAGTCTCTGCAGTGGTTCCCGAGGGGAGGCTCTCTGGGGACCCTGATGTAAGTGGGGTACTTTCTGGGGACCCTGATGTAAGTGAGGGACTCTCTGGGGACCCTCATGTAAGTGGGGGGCTCTCTGGGGATATATATACACACACACGTATATTACTGTATATACATGTGTATACCCGCCCAAGCGTATGACTTTCTTTACTACGCTGCTATGGGCTCTAGCCCCAGATCTTTTGTAGACCTAGCAACGGCCCTGGATGCAACCTACATACGTGTAATGTACAGCAGTGATGGTCATCTTCATTTAAGAGCCAACATGCACACTACTTAGTTCTATGATATCCCACTAGTGGGCACACAGGAGAAACCTTCAGAAACCTGCGAGGAGGGCCCCAAGGTTTTGACTTTCTAGAGGCCCCCACAGAGTTTAATCTGGCAATGCTCAGGCCTCAACTAAGGGCCCTTTCGCACTGGGGCGGGGGCGGCGTCGGCGGTAAAGCGCCGCTATTGTAAACGGCGCCTTACCGTCGGTATTCGGCCACTAGCGGGGCGGTTTTACCCCCCGCTAGCGGCCGAGAAAGGGTTAAAAACCACCGCAAAGCGCCTCTGCAAAGGTTCTTTGCCGGTGGCATAGACGCGCTGTCCCATTGATTTCAATGGGCAGGAGCGGTGAAGGAGCGGTATACACTCCGCTCCTTCACTGCTCCGAAGATGCTGCTAGCAGGACTTTTTTTCCCGTCCTGCCAGCGCACCGCTCCAGTGTGAAAGCCCTCGGAGCTTTCACATTGGAGACAAAGCAGCGGCACTTTCGG
This sequence comes from Lithobates clamitans, assembly GCA_037952925.1. Classification (NCBI taxonomy): domain Eukaryota; kingdom Metazoa; phylum Chordata; class Amphibia; order Anura; family Ranidae; genus Lithobates; species Lithobates clamitans. The sequence continues at coordinate 155,952 of JBBGZY010001835.1, forward strand.
GTCGGTTTGCAGGCGCTATTATTAGCGCAATAGCGCCTGCAAACCGCCCCAGTGTGAAAGGGCCCTAAAGCATGCTGAGGAGGAACAGTGTTCACAACTAAATTTCCCCATGTGGATCTTACATTTAGAGGCACGGGGAAATACAAAATATATTTGTCCACAGTATAAGCTTGCAGTGTTTTAAAGGTATGAAATTGTTTAGGGTTATATGGCCATTTTAAATGCAAATAATGGGATTCATCTATTACTGAGTACTGTATTGTATTTAGGATACATTTAACCACTTAAGGACTGGAAGGATTTGCCCCCTTAATGACCAGGCCATTTTTTAGATACGGCACTGCATCGATTTAACTGACAATTGCGCGGTCGTGCGACGCTGTACCCAAACAAAATTTTTCCCACAAATAGAGCTTTCTTTTGGTGGTATTTGATCACCTCTGCCGTTTTTATTTTTTGCGCTATAAACAAAAAAAGAATGACAATTTTGAAAAAAAACCCAAAACAATATTTTTTACTTTTTGCTATAATAAATATCCAAAAAAAATGTCTTCATCAGTTTAGGCCCATATGTATTCTTCTACATGTTTTTGGTAAAAAATTGCAAAAAGGGTATATTGATAGGTTTGCGCAAAAGTTATAGCGTCTACAAAATAGGGGATAGATTTATGGCATTTTTATTATTTTCTGTTTTACTAGTAATGGCAGTGATCTGCAATTTTTAGCGGGACTGTGACATTGCGGCGGACAGATCAGACACTTTTGACACTTTTTTTGGGACCATTGACATTTATACAGCGGTCAGTGCTATAAAAATGCACTGATTACTGTGTAAATGTCACTGGCATGGAAGGGGTTAACACTAGGGGGGCGATCAAGGGGTTAACTATGTTCCCTCATGTGTGTTTCCAACTGTGGGGGGAGGGGACTGACTGGTGGAGGAGACAGATCGCTGTTCCTAATTACTAGGAACAGCAGATCTGTCTCTCCTCCCCTGTCAGAACGGGGATTTGTGTGTTTACATACATAGATCCCCATTCTGGCTCTCATGCCCGCGATTGCGGGTGGCTGACAGACATCGTGCATCGGGTCCCACGCTGTGCAGCGGGCGCGCGCCTGCTATGGCTCTTAAAGGAGCCGACGTACACATACGGCAATTCGCGGGAACGAGCCGACCTGGCTGGTTGGCAAGTGGTTAAACATGTAATTTCCTAATTCACTACTAGGTGTCACAATTGCTCAAACCAGCTGCTGACAGGTTTAAAGGAGAAGTCCAGCCTGAGCTCGTTTGGCTGGGCTTCTTCTAATGGTCACAGGAGTGCAATTCGTTTTGCACTCCTGTGACCTCTTTTCAGCAGAGAGCGGTCTGAAGTCCGCTCTCTGCTGGCGTCACAGCAATCAGTCCAGGCACCGCGTCATCCTGACAATAAAATCTGGATCCACCAGGTGCCTGGACTGATACCTGTCTCAGCCTCTCAGCAAACTGCTGAGAGCCGGAGACGGCCGCTCCCCACCCCTCCACAGCTCAGCGTTCCAGTGAGCAGAGGGGGGGGGAGGCAGAGCGGAGAGCTGCTGATTGACAGTCAGCAGCTCTCCGCTCGGGGAGCTGTGAGAACCGAGCCACCAGCCGTGTTCAGTCGCTCGGTTCTAAGTGCAGAGCCTGCGGGGGACAGACCGATGCTGCATTCACCTACGTAAGTATGAATATGAAAAAAAAAAAATAAATACTTCTCTTTTAAACTACATTCCTGTACATGTTGGTGTTGATTTACTGAAAGCAAATAGACTTTGCAAGGGAATGTTCTCTTTGCTTAGTGAATGTGGTGAAAATTCATTTGACAAAGAATACCCAATCAACATGCAAGGAAAATACAAAAAAAAAATGTCTTCCAAGATTGCATGATGGAAGTCCGTAGAGCGTCACCTCATTCACTAAGCTAAGAGGAATATCCCTCAACAAGTGAAAATTTCCTTGAAAAATAAACAGCCTATTTGCCTTTAGCAAAATCAACCCAATTATCATACTTCAAGCCCTGATGAAAGGGGTGCTTTCTGACCCCTGAAACACATGATTAGCTACTATGCACAGTTGCATCAGACTCTGCGTGCACCAGTTTTAGTAAATCTCTCTCAACGCGTCTTAAAGCGGTGTTCTGCCCCCCAAAAAAAATGTATTAAAAGCCAGCAGCTACACATACTGCAGCTGCTGGCTTTTAATAATAGGACACTTACCTGTTCTGGAGTCCAGCGATGTCGGCGCCGCAGCTGATGTTTCCATCAGCTGTCGTGTGCTGCCGCCGCCATTGCGGGTAAGGGGACCCAGCAGTGTAGCCTTACAGCTTCCCGCCGGGAACCCTACTGCGCATGCGCAAGGCCCCTACTGGCCCGGCGACAGGTAGAGGAGGAGGAGGGAGCCCCGCGGTGATGTCACGGGCCGCGGCGCGGACTCCCGGAAGTGGGAACAGGATAGAAGTTTTCTATCCTACAGAGGGCCTATGGGTAAGGGATGCCTGAGAATTTCATGTGACTGCATCATGCTTTATACTTGAGATGCCCCTAGGATGCATTATATAATTTGCCATAAAGATAATTAAACCGTTTAACGTGCTGCAATGAATTTAAACATTTATTACATTTATTTATAATCATGATGGCAGCTTAATTTGTATACTCTTATTGTTCCCTGGGAGAATTACTATTCCATTTTTTTGTAATTTTTTGTTATATGGATCTAGTCCCATAGAGGGTGCAAGTGTCAGGGCTGGGCTCAGCCCTTCTTTCTCTGAGCTGGCCGCTCAGCTGTCGGCTAATTGCCAGCTCCTATCTCTCCACAGTTACTCAGCTGTTGATGATATCCTGCTCAACAGTCCTGCCTACTTAAGCCGTCCAGTCCAGAGGAGCTCTGCCTTCGCCTTGGTCAACATCACAGAAACTATCTCCTGCGATCCTGTTCAAGACTTGCTTTGCTGACATCCCTTCTGGCTCCAGATCCTGCTTGCTGTTCCACTATATTGATCCCTGACTTCTGGCTTGGTTGACCATCCGTTCCGGGTACCGAACTTTGGCTATGTTTTGACTACGTTTGTTCTTTTTACTTTTATTATTAAACAATTATGATTTTACTGTACTTTTGTCTCGGCCTGATTTCATGGTTTCTGACAGCGAGCTGTGTTCATTCTGGGATATAATTCTTGCTTTTGACTAACTGGAGCCATTGTAGATCCAAAGTGAGGCTTGGTTACTTTTTGTTTATCCACGGCATCTCGGAGAGTATTTATTACGTGATGATGTTGCGTAACATCCTTGCCCCAGGAGAAGTCAACTCTGACGAAATGCGTAGGGAAGAACTTTGCTACGTGATGTCATCACGTAACTGGAAGCGTGCTTCGTCAGTTTCTGACACAGCGCTATGATGCCTATGTTTATGTGAGTACAATATATTTGTTTCAATAAATTCATTTATCAGCTTTTACACTATGTGGCGCGCTGGTCTCCTTTTTTTCTTTGAACATGGTGCATATGGGATTGCGAACTTGAGGATTATTGTACTGGTAGTGTTTCCTGCTGGCTGTTTTCTGATTATAGTTTGAGTCCTGTTTATTTATGACTGCAGATATACTATCATGCCTAATATGATTTCTTTATAATTTGAGAGTCATATTTTCCCTGTGAGCCTCTGGTGTGCTTTTTTGTTGGTGGCTATTCTTTTGGAATGGAACGCACATTATTTGGACTTTGGCATGCAACAATATTTGTAAATATTCACAATATGTGGAATTTTTATTTTATTTCACAATTACTGTAATTTATTTCATAGTTATATGATGTTGCTTGATACACACATGTGATGTATTGATTAACAACTAAGCGTGGCATTTTTTTTTTCCGTATACTATATTCTCACAGACTTGTATGGTAATCCCATAGATCAGGTGTCTCCAAACTTTCTAAACAAAGGGCCAGTTTACTGTCCCTCAGACTTGAAGAGGACTGGACTAGGACCAGTGGGAGTAGAAAATGTCCTGGCGTAAACAATGCCCCATCTTTGGTGTCAGTGGGAGGTATAGTGCCCTATTGTTGGTGTCAGTGGGAGGAACTGTGCCCTTTTGATGATGTCAGTGAGAGGAATAGTGCCCCATCATTGGTGTCAGTGGGAGGAATTGTGCCCCATCATTGGTGTCAGTGGAAAGAATAGTGCCCCATCATTGTTGTCAATGGGAGGAATTGTGCCCCATCATTGGTGTCAGTTGGAGGAATAGTGCCCCATCATTGGTGTCAGTGGGAGGAATCGTGCCCCCTCATTGGTGTCAGTGGGAGGAATTGTGCCCCATCATTGGTGTCAGTGGGAGGAATTGTACCCCATCATTGGTGTCAGTGGGAGGAATTGTACCCCATCATTGGTGTCAGTGGGAGGAGTTGTACCCTATCATTGGTGTCAGTGGAAGGAATTGTGCCCCATTGCCGGTCTCAGCGACAGAAATTATGCTCCATCTTTAGTGTCAGTGGATGGAATGGTGCCCCAAGGGCCAGATAAAGGGAAGCAAAGGGCCACATTCGGCTCCAGGGACACAGTTTGGAGACCATTGCCATAGACTTTTATGGCATTCCTGTGCACTTACATTCCCATAGAATTATGTGGTATTCCCATAGACTTGTATTCTCATAGACCTACATTATGGTATTCCCATAGACATGCATTCCCATAGACTTGTATAGGAATACAAAACCCACTTGAAGCAAATAAAAGCTGTCGACACAGTCCCTAAAGGGGAAGGACTGTCAAAAATCCACTTTGACAATGTGCGTGTAGGAAGCAGCTAACCAAATTTTAAGAAATTACAGAAGTGCTAAAAAAAAGGGGAATTTAGCGAACAAGGACACTTTTGTGATTGATAAAAGAATACCTATATTAAAGGACTGGTTAAAATGTGTCTCTATAGTATAAGATCTTCCAATTGTTATCTGCACATAGTGTCTATACACAGATAAAGATTGCACGATCTTATATCCATACAAAGAATTAATATTTACATATTTGCACTTTTCTTATTGAATGCACCATGAAACACTTTGTTTTCACACATAAAAGAGTTTATTAAGAGTTTATACAGCACATTATTTAAGCACATTGTTGCATTCATATGTATAAATCATTTAAAGCCATATACATGTCTTTCATTGCTATCTTTTGTTGATGCAAAGGCCAAGGAGAATGTTACAGCAAACTGTTATAAAACTTGCATTTTTCCATATACAGCCATATAATCATTTACTACCTGTCTGCAGACACACAAACATCCAACCATTATCTCAGGTGAAGACATGTAGAGACGTGACTGCGGTTCTAAGCTTAATACCTTGCAAGTGATAAAAAAAAAAAACATGATCCTGTTTGAAGTTTCTTGTACCACTAACACAGAAAAACATCCGGCCAAATGCTAAAAATTCTGCATCTTTGCTGTATCATACTGGACCGATTTCTTAAAGCGGAACTCCAGATCTGATCTGTATTGCATAGACCCAATGGTACAATGTGAGTATGCATATCTTACATTGTGAGGGGCCACTGGGGAAGCTGACAATCACTTTAATAGTCAGGCTGCAATCTTTTGGGTCCTGTGCCGAGCAGCTTCCCCACTACAATTCACAGAACACCTTGTATATTTTTTTCAATGAATACAAGTGGATCTTTGATTGGACGAGGTGTAGTTGGTGAGGTCACCCTCTCATCCATGCTCCATCCATCTTTTTCAGTTCCAATGGACTTGACTTTCTCAATTGGAATGTTCTAATCTACAATATATTTCCTACAACACTGGCAGAACTCCAGGACTCGGTTGAAGGATATCATCCTTAACCCATTATGTCTGATGGGGGGTTCCAGAGTGAAACAATGTCATTGCCTTTTTCCAGTTTCGATCAGGCCGTGTATATTTGTTGGTTAAAACTGCATTTTTCCAAAAGTCCTGGAGTATTTTATGATGCTTCGTAAACAACTTTTACATTGAACTGTGGATTCTGCTTTACTACAAGTATTACAAGTATACCTTTATTGCAGTATTACAAGTATACCTTTATTGCAGAGTTTTTCTTATAATTGGGTTATAAATGCTGACTTGGCCTGAGGCAGGTCCACCATTCCCAGCTGTTGCTCAGGAGTTCATGGAGAGAATCTGACATTTACAAAATTACATTTTCCATTGTGGCCACTAGATGGCAGTGCCCAGTTGTTCCTGAAAATGTATTTGCCTTGCAGGGCAATCAGCGCAGAACAGATTGTGTTGCCTTTACTATCTATTTTGTAAAATTTTACATTTTGTTCAAATGATGGTTCTGTTCTCAATAACCTCAGATCATAAAAGCAGATTTTCAGATGCATTCATTGCAGTTTATAATGCATTGGTCATTTAGTAGAAGTTATTACATCAAACACTAAGGCACAGGTATCTACTGCTAAATAAAGTTTCTGTTCTATAGCTGACATCTAGATTCAAATGTTAGAGCCTTTAAACCGGTCACATCATTCCACTCTCCTAAAGAGCTTACAATCTAATGTCTGCCAAAGCCACGCACACACACACACAGTAGAGCAAATTGACATACTGTATACACAAGCTAATCTATTAGTATGTTTTTACAGGGTGGCAGGGAAATGGAACCACCGGCCAAAATCTGTACAGACACATGGGGAATAGGCAGATAGCGTCCTTGGTGGGCACCTAACCCAAAACCCCCAAAATCTGTACAGACACATGGGGAATAGGCAGATAGTGTCCTTGGCGGGCACCTAACCCGAAACCCCCAAAATCTGTACAGACACATGGAGAATAGGCAGATAGCGTCCATGGCGGGCACCTAACCCAAAACCCCCAAAATCTGTACAGACACATGGAGAATAGGCAGATAGCGTCCTTGGGGGCACCTAACCCAAAACCCCCAAAATCTGTACAGACACATGGGGAATAGGCAGATAGCATCCTTGGGGGCACCTAACCCAAAACCCCCAAAATCTGTACAGACACATGGGGAATAGGCAGATAGCGTCCTTGGGGGCACCTAACCCAAAACCCCCAAAATCTGAACATACACATGGAGAATAGGCAGATAGCGTCCTTGGCGGCACCTAACCCAAAACCCTGGTGCTGCAAGGCAAACCTCCTAACCACCTCGTCACAATATGCATGGAGACATTGTTCAATAAGAAAGTGTATAGCAGATACGTAAAGAGACATAACCAAGAGAGAAATCCTCTTCAAGTGTATGTTTGGGCCGACAACCAGTACAGCACTGTATATTCTGTATATTGACACCAGCCCCTGCCCTCAAGGAGCTTACAATCTAAGGTCCCTATACCACATGTATACATTCTAAGTGTGATTAACCTTCTAGCATGTCTTTGGGGTACCCAGAGGAAACCCACATTAACACAGGGAGAACATGCAAACTCCATGCAGACAGTGTCCGTACCTCCCAACATTTTGAGATGGGAATGAGGGACACCTACTAGCAAATGTATGTAGGCATAGGACACACCCCCTGCCACACCCCCTTAAAGGAGAATTAACCAAAAACGAAAGGTTAATTAAATCCACAAGGGATTTTTTTTTTTTTACCACTACTATTCCTTTATATTGGCTTTTAAAATTTACAAATGCAGCAATTTAGAATTTAAATGAAAGGTTTAGCACTAGGAAACACTTTTGAAAGAAAAAAGTGCACTTTATATACAACTATACAGATCAGACCAAAATGAGAGACAAATGAGGAGGAAAGAGGGACAGAGGGACATTGCTCCAAATCAGGGACAGTCCCTCCAAATCAGGGACAGTTGGGGGCTATGAATGTCTGACCAGGTTTTGAACCAAGTGCACCCACCCCAGTATTACAACTAGTTAGTGCTAACCCCTAAGCCACAGTGCTGTCTTTGCCTAGATCTCTGGTGCTGGACTACAGAAACACACCCCTTATGGAGTTCATCACGAGAGAGCTGACAAAAGGCCTTAAGATTTTGGAGCAGCAGATACTGAGTTGTCATTTTGGGGAGCCTAAAAGTGTACATTTGGCATGAGGTTGTGGAGCAGCCCAATTGACTTAGATGGATGTGTTTGTTAGGCAGTTTCACTTGTCAACTCAACATGGCGCATTCAATTTTCCATGGTGCAAAGCATTATGGATGCAGCATGTGAACAGCTCCATCCAGCCTTATTGTGAACTTTAGGAGGGTGCTAAAGACGCAGAGCAACTGCCTGTTTTTATCACCCCCCACCCGTCTGCCTGTGTGAAAAATGCCTATAGGTGATACTTTTTTGTGATGCTCAAAGTTCTTAACAATGTTCAGACCTTGACATATCTCTCAGTACAGTACAAGATCCCATATTTCGAAAAGTATATTTTATTGCGCACAATCTGGGTAAAAAACAGTAAGGGGCAATGTCTAAAAAGTGTTCATAAGTTCCAATATTCACTCCTGGATGGCTGCAGCTTCTCTGATCAGAGTATAGGAAGATGCCTCTGTATTGTACTTCTTGGCGAACTCTGCAGATGCTCAGAGGTTTATCAGATGTGCCTTTTAACATGTGAGTGTATTTTATTCATTTATTTGTCCTGGTAATAAAGTCTACACTGAGATGATGGCGCCCCCTGTCTTTTGAATCTTCTTCGCAGGATCCCATATTTACCCATACTTAAAGGATAAGTCCACCCTAACACTAAAATCCCTGCATCTATAGACATCGACAATCTAACACTAACCTATCTAGCCCTGTAAAGAAGAAATCAGCATACATACCTTTCCTGAAGCTGCTCCGATGCTGAGCTGTCAGCCACGGCTTCGCTGTGTAGGTGGGTACAGAGGATATGTCCGACAATAGAAGCCCCATAGTATCTCTATTGGTGACGTCACTCCCAATTCATTTCACAGCCGTTGTTGGCCGTGTCCTCTGCAGAGCTTCTGCCGCTGGAGATCGGACCGGAGCAGCTTCAAAAAGGTATGTATACTGATTTCTTCTTTACAGGGCTAGATAGGTTGGTGTTAGATCGTGGGTGTCTATATATGCAGGGATTTTAGTGTTAGGGTGGACTTACACTTTAAATGAACTCTATAGCTGGCCATACACCAGTAGGATTTAAAGTGTAACTTCACCCAAAAGGGGAAGTACCACTTGCTTGCATCCTCCCCCCTCAACTGCCACATTTGGCAATTTTATTTTGGGGGGTGGGGGGGTGGGTACCTGTTTTTGACAGGTATCTAATCCTATTTCCGGCCGTGGCCATCTGAGATGGAAATTCAGGTAGCCCCCTCCTTTCCCCCGCACACATCACAGGTCCCAGAAGACCACAGGACCATAATGACAGGAAAATTTGAAGGAACAGGATGGAATTTTTTTCTTAAACAAACAAGGAGGGAGTATGGTGGAGATCATTATTTTTTTTTGGCGGGGGGGGGGGGGGGGGGTTATGCAGAGTGAAGTTCCTCTTTAGGCACCCTGCACCAAACAATTATTTGTTCTCTTTTTATTTAGAATGATGCATTTTATTGGAACTGCAAATGATCTACTTAGCAAATCAGTTGTTTCTTATACCGTCATTGTAAAAGCTTCTAGCAAACGATGGGCAACATTAGTCTGATGCATAGGCGTGCGCAGGGGGTGTGCCGGGTGTGCCAGGGCACACCCTAATAACACAGTAAAGCGTAGATCCCCCCTGCTGATATTGTACCAATGCCCCCGAACGGGGCTCGTAAAAAAAAAAATTGTAAAAAAATAAAATAATAAAATTAAAAAAACGACTGACACTGTCTACTGCCCTACTGACAACCTCTGCTCTACTGACAAGTCCATTGCTCTACTGTCCCTGTCCATGTTTTAATACATATGGGATGAACACCCTAATGCAATAGGCTGTGCACACCAATGGGCTGATGGAACATGGAGACAAACCTGGAATACCTATCATCCCTAACAGCATTTCTGCAGATAAAGATGAGCTCGGTGCCCCATCTGTGTCGCTCCTCAGCATGGATAGAGTTAAGCCGCTGTGTGCGTTGTGCCAGGAGACTTATCTCCTTATGCATACTGTACTTAACCTTGAAATTACTTGTCACCAGCCAAGGGGGTCTCCTAGCAAGGTTAATGAACGCAACTAGCAAGGGAGCTGAAGCACAGTGCGCACACAGGGAGCAAAGCAAGTTTATTTTTATTCCAGTTGTTTTTTTCACTTTTGCTAAAACAGTGAATGTTTAGATTTTCATATTCTAGGCCCCAGGATTACTTTTTTTGCAAAAATGTTGACAAAAAAAATCCTGCGTGCTTTAAAGTGACACTAAATGATGTCCCTAAACCTCTTGCACGTGGATTCCTAAAAACGCTAAATTTTTAGGCATTCAGGTGTTTTTTTGTTTTTCTTTTATCTAAATGCAGCCCATTGTTTTTAATGGGTCTGTACACACAAGTAGGTACATTTGCGCTACGTATAGATCAGTAAAAAAAAAAAAAAAATTACAAAAATCTACATTGCTGGTCATTTTTAGGCACGTATGCCACGCTCCCCTGGTTAGAAAACATAGAAGAATTTTTACGTGTACACATACTCACTAGAGCTGCACGATTCTGACCAAAATTAGAATCACAATTTTTTTACCTAGAATAAAAAGATCTTGATTCTCGCGGCGTAAAATCTTTCACATTATACAAAAAAAAATTGGGCTAACTTTACTGGTTAGTTTTTTTTTTTAAATTCATTAAAGTGTAATTTTTTCCCAAAAAATTGCATTTGAACGACTGCTGCGCAAATACTGTGTGACATAAAATATTGCAACAACCACCATTTTATTCTCTAGGGTCTGTACTAAAAAAAAAATGTTTGGAGGGTTCCAAGTAATTATCTAGCAAAAAAAAAAAGATTTTAACTTGAAACCAACAAATGTCAGAAAAAGGTTTAGTGTTTAAGTGGTTAAACTTCCCTCATTTTCACACCAAAGTGTATTCCTTTGATCTAAAGGACAAATCGTTACAATGTTTATAATTAAGTTCCACTGCTAAAGCATGTTGTGATTCTTGGCAGACTGCCCGGTTTTTTTTTCCTTTCTTTTGATGGCTGGTTTTAGCAGAGCAGAGAGAATTCTCTTCATAGAAAGAATCGGGAAATGCTTTGTCTAGATCGCAAGGGGGAAAAATCGCGATAACGATTCTTAACGATTAATTGTGAAGCTCTAATACACACAAACAGTGCTATACAACCCATTCTCGCATTTTTTATGCCAGGAATATCTGATATTCATACATCAGTACCGTGTGCAAGTACCCTTAAAGAGTAAGTAAACTCCTCTGTATTGTTTGTACCTATAATAAGGCTTATCTATAGGTACTATAAATATCTCCTAAACTTGCACCGTTTAGGAGATATTTACTGTATACTGCGCCAAAAATGTCATCGGCGCATGCGCTCTGAAAAACCGTCCGCCCTTGCCATTTCATCAGGGCCTGTGCCATCATCGCGGCTCTGGCCAATCACAGCATCGGAGACTGCGAGCCTGAAAGAAACACCGGAAAAGATGTCGGCCGTGTCAGCGGTGTGCCGCTGCAAGGCCTCGTTCTAAGGAAAGTATTTCATAATGAGCTAGTATGTGATGCATACTAGCTCATTATGCCTTTGTCTTGCAGGTTTTTTTTTTTTCAAGGGGGTTTACAACCTCTTTAAGCTGGCCATACGCTAGTAGTCATTCAAAATGTTTCATTTAATTTTCTAATTGTTAGTGGGGTCAAATCCACATTCATTTTCAACTGCAGTGATGAGAATTTGAAGGAGCAGGATGGAAAACTTTTCCTAAACCAACACATTTTGAACCAGTAAATGTGGTTTTCCTTCAGGAAATGACATTTATTCCAAAATGTTATGTTTTCTTCTATGACATGTTTCACCCTATCAGGGGCTTAGTCGTGTCTGGGTGAAACGCGTTAGTGAGGAGCAGGGCAGGGTATGGCAGAGAGCTATTGGGTTTGACAAGGCCTTATGAATGTGCTAATGTTTCAAAAAAGCTCTTTAAAGATAAGGAAAAAATATGTGATATATTTGCATGGTATTTGTTTCCATTTAAATTTATTATGTCAGGGAAGAATGGAGCCCACTGAGCCAGACCTCAGAGCTGGTGAGGGTGAGCCAAAACATTGTTTTGACCATATCCTATGTTTGCCCTATGGTATCTATGGTCAAAATTTGATATTATATATTAATTTGCACATTGTATTTCAATAATTTCTAGCTACTCCTATTAATCTTGAAGTTTGTAAATTTACTTTGTGAAGATCCCCACACATTTACTGTGACACATAGTCATTATGGCCTGTGAGTAGGCACTGCTGTGTCACACATTTCACAGAGCTTGCCTTCTGAACTACAGAGGAGCTGAGAGGAGGAGTTTCAGGAGGCGGAGTCAGAGCAGGAATCACTGCTTGCAGGCAGCACGGTACCATGGGATATGTAGTCCTTAAAAATTGAAAGTACACAGCAGAGGAGAAGCTGCAACGCATGCTGGGAATCCAGGAAGTTATGGAAAGAGATGGTCAGCACACAAGCAGAATTCACAACATGAGAGGAGATTTCCCAAGTAAGCTTATATTGGATCGTTAAAAAGAACTATTGTTTGTATTGTTATTACAAAGCTGATGTTATAAAATGAAAGTGTATGCTGTGGGCATAGATCTCCTATAAGAATGAAATGTATTAGCCAGTAAATGTTTCTTTTTTTTTCTTTTTGCACATCTCACGGCGCATAGTTTAAAAAAAAAATATTCACTGGAAACTTACTTCAAGTAATCTGGAACTTCTTCAGAAGGTAGGACTGGCTCTAAAACTTCATCTTTTTCTAAAGAAAAAAAAAAGGTATTTAAAAAGAAAACAAATGTCCTTTTGGAGCTAAATGGCCATATCATATGAACTTCTAATACTCAAGTTGGAACTTGCAGGAATTTACCCGACAATCCCAGAAGCAGATCTAGCTGCTGGTTCATTACCAGAATGACTGTAATCTCTGAAGCGGTGTGCTTAAAGAGGAACTGCAGTCTGCTCACATAATTTGTAATAAAAACATCTTTGCCATTCCGAAGCTTCCCTCCAACCACTTTGCATATTATTTTATATATACTGTGATTCTGTACTTGTCAAATATGCTGCAGAAATCTCTCTCCACTGAGTCTGGCTGCAGCCATTTTAACTGTGGGCAGCTGAAGCTGCTGCCTGTTCACTTCCTGGATTTACACAGACACACAGAGGCACACCTCCAGCTCTGCAGCTTTCATTGGCCCTCTTATGACTCATCCCCCCTCCCTTCCTGGCAAACTCTTAGGAGAGAGAGAAAGAGTCGTGCATGATGTCATAAGCCTAGGATAATGACCAGACAAGAAACTGGAAGTGGGCTTTATAAGGTATTTACTGGCAGAAACAAAATGTTTTACTATCCAAAGTTAAAACAACAAGGGCAGAAGATTTATTAGATGGAAAGTTGAAAAAATGACTGAAGGTCCTCTTTATGATGTTAGTTGAACGTCATTCTTGCATGTCATGAATGCTGCACTGCCTGCAATGTGATTGCAGAATTCTATTGACAATGTTAAAAAAAGTGATGGGAATTTTTTTTAATTTTTGCCACAGATACACTGTAAAGGTTTCCTTAACGTTCCCCTGTTATTAAGAAAAAGTACTTGTTTCCTTAAAGCAATATTGAGGGATAAGTTCACTTTTACAAAAAAAAAAAATGCACATTTTTTTGCAGGTAAAAAAAATATGCATATATATTTTTTTTTCTTTTAGGGACCTGTAAAGCACTGTACCCATAATCAGCAGATTGTGGGTGTAATGCCACAGTGCTGCAGACTGTCTGTCTAGCTGGCTGCCCGTACCTCCGATATGAGCAATCAGTTACACTCTGACAGAAAGACTCAATGAACTACAAGAGTGCTTAACAGTGCCCTGGTAGTTCATTGAGAGAACACTGTGTATGAGTTTTTTTTAAATTGTGACAGTGAGCGGGGGGAGAAGATCCCCTACTCGCTATCAAAACGGGGACTCGGGAGGACTCTGAATATGGGTGTAACATGCTACAAAATGTGAACTTATCCTTTAAACCCAAAAACAAAAATAAAATATAGTGCAAATTACCACTTAGATGTGGTGGCTACATTAATTTTCTAATTTTAGGCTTTTTCCTTTTATCGTCACCTGGTGATCCTGCCAGCAAGTCTGTTATTTTTCAACTTCCTTTAGAAGACCAAGCTGTCCTTAAAGGGGTTGTAAACTCTTGTTTTTTTTTAATGACAAACAAATCATACTTACCTCCACTGTGCAGTTTGTTTTGCACAGAGTGGCCCAGATCATCGTGTTCTGGGGTCCCCCTGTGGCACGCGCGGCTCCTCCCAGCATCATATAACCCCCTAGGAGAAGCACTCTCCCTGGGGGTTACCGTGCGGGCGCACTCTCGAATCCATCATAGACACAGAATGCCGGACTCGGCCCCGCCCCCTGGTGCCCATGTCATTGGATTTGATTGACAGCAGAGGGAGCCAATGGCTGCACTGCTATCAATCTATCCGATCAAGAGCCGAGAACCCCGGGTAGAGAGGTAGAGCGCGTCTCCGCCGAGGGAATGAACAGGCTCAGGTAAGTAAAACAGGGGGGCTGAACAGTGACAGAAGTTTTTTCTCCTTAATGCATAGGATGCATTAAGGTGAAAAAACACGAGGGTTACTAAACCCAGGACCCTGCATTCACTATATCTGGTCTCCCACAGTACACAGAACATGGATATGCAATTATTTTAGTAAAAGTAAACTGCTAAATACTTTTTCTCATCAGCAGTATATAGCAGTCTTGTGACTTCTATTAGTGTCTGGTTAAAGCTTGTAGGAGGAGTTTTCATTCTCTTCTGACTGTTCGGCTTCTGACGAAGGGGCATGACCGAAAAAGGTCTGCTAACTGGCATCCGATCAGCGCTCTCAGCCAATAGCTGAGAGCGCTGACCAGGCCAATAGCTGAGAGTGCTGACCAGGCCAACAGCTGAGAGCGCCGACCAGGCCAACAGCTGAGAGCGCCGAACAGGCCAATAGCTGAGAGCGCTGACCAGGCCAATAGCTGAGAGCGCTGACCAGGCCAATAGCTGAGAGCTCTGACCAGGCCAATAGCTGAGAGCGCTGACCAGGCCTAAAGCTGAGAGCGCTGACCAGGCCAACAGCTGAGAGCGCCGACCAGGCCAATAGCTGAGAGTGCTGACCAGGCCAATAGCTGAGAGCACTGACCGGGCCAATAGCTGAGAGCGCTGACCAGGCCAATAGCTGAGAGCGCTGACCAGGCCAATAGCTGAGAGCGCTGACCAGTCCAATAGCTGAGAGCGCTGACCAGGCCAATAGCTGAGAGTGCTGACCAGGCCAACAGCTGAGAGCGCCGACCAGGCCAATAGCTGAGAGTGCTGACCAGGCCAATAGCTGAGAGCGCTGACCAGGCCAATAGCTGAGAGCGCCGACCAGGCCAATAGCTGAGAGCGCAGACCAGGCCAATAGCTGAGAGCGCAGACCAGTCCAATAGCTGAGAGCGCTGACCAGGCCAATAGCTGAGAGCGCTGACCAGGCCAATAGCTGAGAGCGCCGACCAGGCCAATAGCTGAGAGTGCTGACCAGGCCAATAGCTGAGAGCGCTGACCAGGCCAATAGCTGAGAGCGCCGACCAGGCCAATAGCTGAAAGCGCAGACCAGGCCAATAGCTGAGAGTGCTGACCAGGCCAATAGCTGAGAGCGCCGACCAGGCCAATAGCTGAAAGCGCAGACCAGGCCAATAGCTGAGAGCGCTGACCAGGCCAATAGCTGAGAGCGCCGACCAGGCCAATAGCTGAGAGCGCCGACCAGGCCAATAGCTGAAAGCGCAGACCAGGCCAATAGCTGAGAGCGCTGACCAGGCCAATAGCTGAGAGCGCAGACCAGGCCAATAGCTGAGAGTGCTGACCAGGCCAATAGCTGAGAGCGCCGACCAGGCCAATAGCTGAGAGCGCAGACCAGGCCAATAGCTGAGAGCGCAGACCAGGCCAATAGCTGAGAGCTCTGACCAGGCCAATAGCTGAGAGCGCTGACCAGTGTGTTCTTGCTAAAGGTGCACCGAATGGAACTTTTGGGGCCAAAACTAAAACTGAAAATGCAGGATGCACTTGGCCGAAAACCGAAACCGAAAATGACAGTTTTTAAAAAATATATATATTTTTATATAGAATTGTATTATGTTCGACTTTTTAATTAAAATCATGAATTTAAATGAATATGAATTTGCTGTCAGACAATATTGGCACCTTTAGCGCAAGAAAGGTTCAAGAAAAATGTATCCCATTAAATTCTATGTATGTCTTCACACTGGTCCATTGCACTTCTGTTGTTGTGGTGTTAAAAGTCCTGCTTGCTGTATTTTTGGTCAGTTAAAAAAAACTGCACCAAAAACGCACCTCCGTTCAAATGCATTGAAAATGCAGCAAGAACGCATTAATAACGCGCCCGTGTTAAGTTTTTGAGTCACATGACCTATGAAAAACACACCATAAGCATAGTAAAGTTGCGCCCAAATCGCGTGCGTTTTCAGTGCCATTATCAGCATCTTTTTCTCTTATTGGCAAAATGGCGATAACACCACTTTTTCCTGATATGTTTCGGCCACGGAAATTTCAGTGCATCTCTAGTTCTGGGGGGGGGGGGGGGGCATCTCCCCCACAGAACAGAGCTCAGTGGAGAGATTGCTGTACCAACATCAGATAGTTAGAGATAGTTAGTACAGGATCTCCTCCAGGCTCTTCAGTTTTTTTTCATTCAGCTCAACCTGATAGTGTGTACTAAGCTTTAGCTGGAGTTCAGCTTCAATTTCTAAATCGAGTTCAACTGGGCGGCACAGCGGTGTAGTGGTAGCACTTTCGCCTAGCAGTAAAAAGGGTCGCTGGTTTGAATCCCGACCACGACACCACCTACCTGGAGTTTGCATGTTTTCCTTGTGCCTACGTGGGTTTACTCCGGTTTCCGCCCACACTCCAAAGACATGCTGGTAGGTTAATTGGATCCTGTCTAAATTCTCCCTAGTATGTATGAATGTGAGTTAGGGACCTTACAGTGTAATCTCAAGGGAGGAGTGTTTTTGAGGGTAGGGACTGAATTGAATGTACAATGTATATGTAAAGCGCTGTGTAAATTGACGGCGCTATATAAGTACCTAAAATAAATAAACGAAATCTGCTACAGCATCTAACTCTCCCCAGACTGACAATGCTGCTGTCCAAAGGTGTCTCTGTTGCTCTTCCATCCAGAGTGGAGCCCTCCTTTACACTGACGGACAGATCAGGTCCACCTGTCAGTTTTTTAGGTGGACCCCGTCAGCCATCTATGGAGCGGCGGATGTCAGCGGACACCCGTCGGGGCCCGATTCAATCCTGGCTGCTAAAAACAGCTAGATGGGATCTGCTCCCCATTCATCTGGCGGATCGGATGACAGTCAGATAGAAATGGACAGGCGGTCCATTTCTATCCAACCACCCCATAGAGAATAGTGGGCTGTGTGCTATGCAGAGCGGACCTGTCATCCACCCGCTCAGCGAGGATCAGCAAACAGACTCCCCCCCCCGCTAAGCAGGTGAATCTGCTTGATGGAGTCCGCCCCATCTGAAAGGAGCCTTATGCCCTGTACACACGATCGGACATTGATTGGACATTCCGACAACAAAACATCGACGGATTTTGGGCCAAACTTGTCTTGCATACACACAGTCGCACAAAGTTGTCGAAAAATCCGATCGTTCTGAACGCGGTGACGTAAAACACGTACATCGGGACTATAATTGGGGCAGTAGCCAATAGCTTTCGTCTCTTAATTTATTCTGAGCATGCGTGGCACTTTGTGCGTCGGATTCGTGTACACAGGATCGGAATTTAAACGATCCGATTTTGTTGTCTGAAAATTTTATATCCTGCTCTCAAACTTTGTGTGTCGGAAATTCCGACGGAAAAAGTCCGATGGAACCCACGCGCGATCCGAATTTCTGACAACACAATCCGATCGCACTTTTTCCATCGGAAAACCCGACGACTGTGTGTACAGGGCATTAGACAGGTTTTTGGCTGATCACTAAGTGATAACAAAGGGAAAAAAAAACTACCTAAAAAAAGAAAACAAATGCAGTCACCACATCTAGGGACCAGTAAGCAGCAAAATAATAAATTTTTTTATGGGGGTTTAATACCACTTTAAATCGGCGACACTAAAGGATGTCACCTAAAGAGTTAATCTCTTCATTCGGCATTTCTGAGAGCTCTAGGATTAATTGTTGCGAGGCTTTTAAGGCCCTCTGTGAAGCAACAAGCGTATTTTTATCATCTCTCCATCAGCCTATATTTGCTTTGGAACAAAGTGCGGTACAGGTGTGCAGCTCGCGTCTCGCACTCTGCAAGCAGTAACAGAGGAGCTCTATAGAACATACAATAGACAACCAATAGGCACTCGATATTTTACCATCTGAAAATAATATTCACACAAGTTGGACTGGATGCGCGTAGGATCGTATTCGTCGATCTGTGGTTTATAGAATCATCGTTCTGTAAATGCCCCCCAGCTATTCGAAGCTAATCCTACTTACAGGATGTCTGGAAATGAAGTTATTGTCCTACCAGGTCAAAAAAAAGTACAGATAATCTAAATAAACATATGTAGGACATTTTATTTAAAGCGATATTAAACCCAAAGGCAAACATTTATTATATTGCAGCTCACCAATTCTTAGATGTGGTGGCTGTTTTTGTTGTCTTTGTTTGGCTTTCTTTGCTTTATTTTCACCTGGTGATCAGGACTGTAAGGCTGCTTTCACACTGGGGCGGTAGGGGGCGTCGGCAGTAAAACAGCGTTATTTTAAGCGTTATTTTTATTCGGCCGCTAGCGGTGCAGTTTTAACCCCCCGCTGGCGGCCGAAAAAGGGTTAAAACCACTCGTATAGCGCGGCTATAGCCGCGGTATTGCCGCGGTATAGCCACGCTGTCCCATTGATTTCAATGGGCAGGAGCGGTTTAGGAGCGGTGAATACACTGCTCCTTCACCGCTCCAAAGATGCGGCTTGCAGGAGACTTTTTCTTCTCCTGCCAGCGCACCGCTTCAGTGTGAAAGCCCTTGGGCTTTCACACTGAACGAACAGCGGAGGTTGTTTTGGGGCGGTTTGCAGGCGGTAGTTTTAGCGCAATAACGCCTGCAAACCGCCCCAGTGTGAAAGGGGTCTAATGCCCCGTACACACGGTCGGACATTGATCAGACATTCCGACAACAAAATCCATGGATTTTTTCAGACGGATGTTGGCTCAAACTTGTCTTGCATACACACGGTCACACAAAGTTGTTGGAAAATCCGATCGTTCTGAACGCGGTGACGTAAAACACGTACGTCGGGACTATAAATGGGGCAGTGGCCAATAGCTTTCATCATTTATTCTGAGGATGCGTGGCACTTTGTGCGTCGGATTTGTGTACACACGATCGGAATTTCCGACAACGGATTTTGTTGTCGGAAAATTTTATAGCAAGCTCTCAAACTTTGTGTATCGGAAATTCCGATGGAAACTGTGTGATGGAGCCCACACACGGTCAGAATTTCCGACAACAAGGTCCTATCACACATTTTCTGTCGGGAAAATCCGACCGTGTGTACAGGGCATTAGTCTGTTGTTTTTCAACTTCCTTTAACAGACCAAGCTGTCCAGCAATAGTGGCAGTTAGAAGGTTAAGACAAACTAGTTAACACTGACAGGGGTACCTACAATGATCAGCTTTTATTCATTTTTATAAAACCTTTATCCCAAAAGAAAAACAAAACTGTTTCTGTAAGTGCTTAAAGCAGAACTTCACCTAAAAAAGGGAAGTTCTGCTTATCCTCCTCCCCCCTCCTCTCTCCTCATTGTAAATTGTTCCTTCTTTTTAGGGTTCAGGTACCTATTTCTGACAGGTATTCGCTCCCACTTCTGCTCTGCTCCCCATCCGCAACCTCCTGGGACACGTCACAGGACCATTGAGAAAGTGCAGCATGTCTCGTGCATGCGCAGTGAGAAGCCAGCCGGGAAACACAGCCAGCTTCCCACAGTTAAGATTGTTGCACTGGGGATCTGAAGACGTGGTGTAACTGGCGGCTCCCGCGCGCATGCGCGGCTCCCAAGCGCATGCGCGGCAGTGACGTCATTGCGCCCCCGGCCATTTTTGTAACTGGAGGACGTGAACCCGGAAGGAAGACAGGGGGAAGATGTCAGCCCTTTCAGCTGCGACAGCGCGGTGCTGGAGGCCTTCCTTCTAGGGTAAGAAATGGGTATTAGTAAAGGGTGGGTACAGTGTAGTCTGCCAACATCCAAATTAGAACATGTATAGTTTGGTTTGCACAGAGTGCATAGAAAAACCCCTTATGGACTTTGGAGGCAGAAAAACAATGTTACAATGTGTATAAAATGTAAATTTTATTAAACAAATAGAAATAAAAAGGGAAAGTGATCCCTATAAAATAGCATGGTATAGCATATAGAAAAAAACGTACAATTATGCATGTCTCATAGCACAATATCCAAAAATACCCTTGTACCATCTAAGCCATCCATATGCCGCCTATGAAGTAGAGGTCAGCCCAGATCAGTATTAGTGGTCAATGCGAAACATGTTGGATTGACCACTAATACTGACCTGGGCCGACCTCTACTTCATAGGTGGAATATGGATGGCTTAGATGGTACAAGGGTATTTTTGGATATTTTGCTATGAGACATGCATAATTGTACGTTTTTTTTTTTCTATTTGCTACACCATGCTATTTTATAGGGATCACTTTCCCTTTTTTTTCTATTTGTTTAATACAATTTACATTTTATATACACATTGCAACATTGTTTTTCTGCCTGCAAAGTCCATTAGGGGTTTTTCTATGCACTCTGTGCAAACCCAACTATATTCGTTCTAAGGTAAGTCTCTCATAATGAGCTAGTATGCGATGCATACTAGCACATTATGACATTGCCTTGCAGGGGATTTTTTTTTCATCAACTGCGGTTTACTACAGCTTAAGGCTGGGTTCACACTGCTGCGGTGCGGGAACGCAGCGAATTTACTGCGGGTTCCCGCATCGCACCAACTCGCACGGCAGTTCACACTGCCATATGCGAACTGCTGGGGAGTGTCATACAATGTTAATGACACCCCCAGTTCAGCCCGCATATCGCAATGCGAACTGACAATTCGGACATTTTCGGATCGCATAGGTGTGAACACCCATGCGATCCGATTTTGGTCCGAACAAAAAAAAGGGTCCTGTGCGAGTTTGGACCGAATGCGGTGCGATATCAGCCATACTATCTGTATGGCTGATATCGCACAGCACAGACATCGCATGTGATGTGAACAGCAGTGCGCTGCGAATCACATGCGATGTCTGCCACCGCAGCAGTGTGAACCCAGCCTTAATGCTCTCTAGAGGAAGGTCAAAAAGGCTCTTTAAGGCCATATTTTTTATGTAGGGGGGGGGCACTGTAACATAGAATGTTAGTCTCTCCATGCCTGACATACATCTGCATAGTGTTCAAGGTGTCCATCCAATGATGTACAGTTAATAGGTATAATTAGGACTTCCCATTGAACGATCTGGTACTTACATTCTCATACTTTGTGTACCACCGGTTAGCAATTGTCAGGTATAAGAATAAAAGGTATATCTTCAACTACATCACCAAAATTGAGAAATGTTCCTCCATGAACGCCAATTACCACCCTAATCCCATCCTGTGATGATATATACCTTCCGTACCTTCTGGAGATGTGAGGCACTTTTCCAGCAAGATAGCTTCCTCCTCCCAGTCCTCGTCCTCCTCCTCTTCGCTCGATTCATGCTCTCTTTTCCCTTCTTTTAGCCAGCCCGGCCTCTTGTCCATCTGAGAAGCTGGAGTTGTGGAATCACTAAGCTTGGCTTTGCCAGTCTCTGACCCATCACAGGTCTTTGTCCTTTTGTACATTCCCGGGTGTAAAGTCTGTGGTGTGCTGTGCTTTTTGTGACTTTGTGCTGGAAAGAGTCTGTGTTTCTCAGACACAGGGGGTAGTTTTTTGGCACTCTCAGAACCAGTCTGATGCCTAGAGTTCACGTTTGTGTTGGATGAAGAGCTGGAGTGTTGTTCAGGAGGATCTCCATCCAATGACGACCTTATTCTTTTGCAGTTGTCACCTTCTGTGCTAGTAAATCCTGACGGACGTTTCTGAATATGATAACATAAACCAAGCAAATCAGTTCAAAGGTATAAAAATTACAAGCAGTAAAACAATACATGTAATAAGACCAGGGCTTTTTTTCTCAGAGAATAGGTGCTGGAACTCCCACCTTCTGAGTCACTTCTTGTCTCAGCCCCCTACCCACCTCTGAGGAACATCTCTTGGTTCCACCCCCTACCCACCTCCCAGCACTGTCTCGTTCAGAGAATAGAAAGCCAAGTATGATTATGTCATGCCATGCTAAAGTAATTTGTATGGAAATTGGTAATGATAACAAGAAAAGCAGTACAATAGATCCCCTGCAGCCAACAGCAATATATGCCCCCCCATCAACAATAGGCCCCCCAGCAACATAGGACCCGTGCAACAAAATATCACCCCGGCAGCAGGACCAGATCTCCCAGCGGCCAGCATCAATAGACTCTCCAGCAGCCAGAAACAATAGACCCTTTCATTAACAGTAGATCCCTTCCAGCAGCAGTTGACCCCCCAGCAACATAACCCCCGCAACAACAATAGATCCCCCACCAGCAACAATAGACCTTCCCTGCAATAATAGGCCACCACACAAAAACAGATCCCCTCCAGCAACAATAGACCCCCCAGCAGCCAGCATCAGTAGACCCTCCAGCACACCCCAGCACCCCTTGCCATTAGATACATTCAGTGCTGGAGGTGCCGGAACTGTGTTCCCCCACATTCCCGCTGAAAAAAAGCCCTGAATAAGACCATGGACTATTATTGGCAAGTCATATGTGTGTTGGAAAAAATGCCCCAAAATGTTAAAGAGACATTCCTGCTTTTACCAGGACAACACCTCCACCCTCCCCGAAATCCCTACCTGGAGCTTTATAACCACCCCAATCGCCAAGGAGGCGATTTGGTGCCTTCTCATTGCCTGTTTTAACCCCATTTTTGCTATACAAATGTGCTGCAACCATGCCATAATTATTATTTTACTTGAATGGGTCAGAATTAAAACATGTTGAATCATTTTTGCTGCGGGCATGAAACGAAGCACTGAGACCACGGCACACTACGGCACACAGACACTCCTATTTGCAATTAGGTGCTAAAAAAAGAAAAACTATGTGTTTGTAACCCCCCCCCCCCAACTGCTAATCTACACAAGGCCTAAGGGCTTAGGTTTCAGAATGCTTTATAACCAGAATAACGTGTTGAATGTATTGGTTTCAAAATGGTCTGTATATCAAGGAGTGGATAAGGCCCCATGCACACTGAGCATTTAGCCTCGGTGTATAATGTTCCGGTATTTAGGAGTGGGTGGAAGGCACTGGTGCACTGTCCAGCCCCGCTGCCACAGCCTGTAAAACTCTATGGGAGGCTGACAGTTGCTGTGGTTGGACGAAGCTGGATGGTACTAGCGCTTAGGGCGGTATGTGCCCAGGGATTAATACCTAAAGTCTGCGTTCTGGGCATTTATCTCTGGGTGCGTACTGCCCTAAAATCGATAGTACTGCTTGGTGCATTGTCCTTTTACAGAGCTTTAAAGTGATTGTAAAGGTTCAAGAATTCTTTTTAAATAACAAACGTGATATACCTACCTTCTCTGTGCAATGGTTTCGTACAGAGCAGCCCCGATCCTTCTTTTCTGGGGTCCCAAATTGGTGTTCATGGCTCCGCCCCCATAGCAAGCCACTTGGCCCTGCCCCCGCTCCCTTGTCACTGGATCTGATAATCTGACAGCAGCAGGAGCCAATGGCCAGTGGGGAGGGAGAGAGCAGCACTCTTGGGCGCAGTGCTGGATCGAGATCGGGCTCAGGTAAGTAGGGGGATAGCAATAGAGGAAGAGAATGCATTAAAGGAGATCTAGCCAAAGCTCGTTTTGGCTGTACTTCTCATATGGATCACAGGAGTGCAGTTCATTTTGCACTCCTGTGACCCGTTTTGAATATAGAGCGGGCTGAAGTCCTCTGCTGACGTCACAGAGTCGGCCTAGGCTTGGCGTCATCACGACCTTGGAGTCTGGGTCCGCCAGATCCCTGGACCAACACCTGGCTCAGCCTCTCAGCAAGCTGCTGAGAGCCTAAGCCGGACGCTCCCGCCCCCTCCACAGTTATGTGCTTAAGTAAATGAGGAGGGAGCAGAGCAGAGAGCTGTAACTGACAGTCACCAGCTCTCTGCTCGCGGAGCTGTGAGAACCGAGCGATCGGCAGTGTTTGATCACTCGGTTCTCATTGTAGAGGCACCGGGGGACAGATGCAGCATCGGACCCATGCTGCATGCAACTAGGTAAGTATGACTAAAAAATAAAAAAAAAAACATACTTCTCTTTAAAGTTAAAAAAAAAAAAAAAACTTTATCCTTTACAATCGCTTTCTCACGAGGGCTTTACATGTCTGGACAATGCACATGTGCCCTCAGCCAGCACCAAAACTTCATGGGGCCTAAATAATCACCCAACAAAATACCTAATCTTTGTTACATGAAACAGGACAATGCTGGACACTGAAGTAGATTTCTAAATAAAAAATATTTTAGTAAAGATAATTTATGCTTTATTTGCACAAAAAGCACTTACACCATCAGGAGGCCTCGTCCGTGCGTTTTGGTGTGAGGAGGACAGGCTGTGCTGCGTTTTGTCCCTCTCGGCTGGTGCCTGGCCATTCAGTGATAAGGGAATATTTGGGTGTTTCCTACTGCATGGTGAAATGACAAAAAAAAATAAATACACCTCAGATAAAAAAATTAAATATATTATTACTTCTAAACTCATTTTACTGTACTTTACGGTATATCGATGATTTACACAATACATGATCAATAATACCTGTACTTTATTCTCTCTGGGAAATGTATATATATCACAGAGTGTTAGATCTGATTTTCACATTCGACATTATTACCCGATCCAGATGTCCGGTCAAAATAAATACACTTTAATGCAATATTGAATTCATCAGTGTTGGATCAGGGTTGCCATCATCCCTGTAATTTGTATCTAATGTCAAAAGATCTCTTTAGGTGGGACTTTTACAAGGCAACTAAAAATACAAGAACATACTAATATAAAATATACATTTTTATTAATAGCAGATGAGGCTCATCACACGAGGAACATGTTTAAAAACAAATTATTCAAATTATTCAAAATATTACACAAAACATCTGAAGAGTGGTGATACCCAAAACTTATGAGTAGCTGTGTGTGAATCCATGGAGCTCTACAGGGAAACTGATATCTCCAATGTTTGTAAGTATAGATGTAAGATAACTTTTGATGTAATGCAACATATGGTTGTAAACCATATATTAGGCCTCATGCGCACTGGACGTTATAGTAACGTTAAAAAAATACGCCTGCAGCTTTGCAGTGAGTTTTTCAATGTTTTTGCAATAGCGTTTTTCAGTGTTAGCGTTTTTTAGCACTTTTTTTTTCTCAATGGATTAAAAACGTTAAACACGGGTGAGCCGCGTTTTTGAGCGTTTTTTGACGTTAGAGCGTTTTTATAGCTGAAAAAACGCCTCTCAGAACCCACTAGTTTTGGGGAATTTTTACAGCCAAAAACGCCCCAGCCAAAAACAGCTGATAACAGCCTATGTGTGCATGGACACATAGGATAACCTGATGGGGAATGTATTGACTGTAGAAAGAAACATCTGAAGCCAAAAACAGCAGCTGTAAAAACGTCCAAAAACTTCCAGTGTACATGAGGCCTAATGGTGGAATTTTCTAATTTCAGAGTTGTGAATAATATCCCGGAGGAAGATATTCAAAACGGCGTTGGATAGCCCGTTCCATGTATTGCTGTCACTTTGGATCACACAGCTACTCCTAGTTTTTGGTATCACCACTCTTCATATGTTTTGTGTAATATCTTCAATAATTTGAACATGTTTGTTTTTAAACATGTGCCTCATGTGAGGAGCTTTTTTAGGCTTAATGCACATGGGACGTTTTTACAACCTCTCC
This sequence comes from Lithobates clamitans, assembly GCA_037952925.1. Lineage (NCBI taxonomy): Eukaryota > Metazoa > Chordata > Amphibia > Anura > Ranidae > Lithobates > Lithobates clamitans. The sequence continues at coordinate 182,167 of JBBGZY010001835.1, forward strand.
TGAACGATTTAACTTGACAGATAGTAACCAACGTTTAAAATGTCCGTTTTGCTGCGTATACATGCCGCTTTTAGCCGCTTTTGCATTTAGAAGCGTTTGAAAAAAACATTTTTTTTTTTCAAAATAGCCAAAAATGAAAAACGCCTGTAAACAAAACGCGGCTAAATGCCAGTTACCGCATTTAGAAGTGTTTGGCGCTTGAAATGCCTCTAAACTCATATACATATACTCTTAAAAACTCGTACTTGTATTAGTATGTTCTTGTATTTTTGGTTGCTTTGTAAAAGTCCCACTTAAAGAGATCTTTTGACATTATACCATAAATACACTTTAAAAACATTAAGGCTCGGTTCCCACTATTGCAACCCCAAAGTCGCGTGATTTTGCCGCAATTTTTTGCCGCGACTTGAAGCAATGACTGTGTATTCTTGAGGTCTATGGACCTCAAGTCGCATCAAAGTGGGACCAAAGTAGTGCAGGGACTACTTTGAAGTCGCACAGATATGAACGTTACTCATTGGAAATCATGGGGTAGGACTTGTCATACGACTTTTCAGTCCCAAATCGCATGAAAAGTCGCACTAGTGGAAACCAAGCCTTATACTCCTCTCACTCCCGGCCTTCTCATTCCAGCTGGTAATAAAGGTTCAACCTATGATACAGACACACCGTCCAGCTTGTCCTGTGGACATGTGTAGCTAATAAAGATTATTTTATCATTCTTTCAGCTGCCCTAGTAAAACAACATTTAATTGCTATAGACAACACCCTCATTTTCTTTCACAATAGCCTTTTGAGCCAGGTGTAACCAGAAATAATTGTATTATCGCTATTACTAGTTAGAAAACTGTCCTTCATACCTTGAAAGAATACCTGCTAAGTGCTGCCTCTCCTCTGGAGTATATCCCATCCAGTCCTTCTGTACCTGGCTGTACATGTCTTCTTTCAGGCTATACTTGCCGTCTTTAGGGTTCTGTTGTCCTACCTGGTGTATGTAAGAACAAGTAAATTAAATGTTGTGTTTGAATTTTTCACTACATGTAGAGGCATATTTATAGAAAAAAATGCATAGCTATTTGTCCAGTTAAAAACTGGTACATTTATTCCATACAAAAGGAGCAAAATCAAATGTTATCAGGATATTTCCTCAACAAGTCGAATATTATTTGTTCATTAAAAAAAAAAAAAAAATATATATATATATATATATATATACACATATATATATATATATATATATATATATATATATATATATATATATATATATATATATATATATATTTATTTATTTTTTCTATGATCTTCATCTCCATCTAGTGGCCATATGCAATATTTTCTCAACCCACTCTATATTCTTATGAACGTATAACATTCAAACTGGATGGGAAACAGAATGCGAACGATTTTGCTATATTTGCACAGAATGAATGTACAAGCTGCAAACTTTTTTGTAAATACAACCCACAATGTAAGAGGTAAGTGGTTTACCTTCATGTACATTTAAGTTATAAAAGTTACTCAATTTTAAGCTGAAGATGATTAAACTTATGTCAGAAATGCAAAACTAATGCAATAGAATAAGACCACTTCACATTTATTAAAGGAACCTTTATGACTTTCAGATCAGTGGGAATCCTTACTGAATTGGAAAGGATCAGTTTGAAAAATGCACATTACATTGGTGATCGATTGGAAGAACCCAACCCGTAGGACTTGTTTACATAAGCATTGCTTTCTGAAGTGTGATCCATGGTGGATCGCTTTTTACAGGGCGTTTGACAAGTGGTGAACAGGTGATCTGTCACCTCCTCGCTGCCTGTTCTACCCCTAAAAGGCCATACTAAAGCACTGCAACTTTGTGCATTATTGTGCGGCCCCATTAACTTGAGTGGGTCATGTTCAGTGGGTGGTGCTGATCACTGAACGCACTGGGAATAATAGTTGCTGCGCAACAAAGCAATGTGGCCATTGCAATTATGCAACAGAAAGGGAATGGTTGTAGAGGAGTTTAAACGCAGTTCAACTTCCTGTTTTTACCCTCCCCCCCCCTTCCCCAACCGCAAGTGTAAATGAGCCCTTACAGTAATGTCAGAATGCCACTCTTATGCCGCATACACACGATCGGAATTTTCGTCTGAAAAATCTTGGATGGTATTTCCGACGGAATTCCGCTCAAGCTTGGCTTGCATACACACGGTCACACAAAAGTTCTCTGAACTTTCGCCTGTCAAGAACGCGGTGACGTACAACACGTACAACAGCACTAGAAAAGGGAAGTACCATACGAAACGCGCCACCCTTTGGGCTCCTTCTGCTAATCCAGAGCGAGCGCTTCCGTCTCGTACTTGATTCTGAGCATGTGTGGTTTTTTGCATACAGACAAACGTAATTTCCGATAGGAACTTTTTTCGACGGAAAAATAGAGAACCTGCTCTCAATCTTTTGCTGGCGGAAATTCCGATCGTGTGTATGCAGCATTAGGCCCTTTACACACGGCCGTTCCGTAAGTCCATTTTTCATCCATTCGTTGACGGATGAAAAACGGACATACATGTATCTCTATGGGATAGCAGATGTTAGCAGTTGATCATCTGCTGACACCCGTCTCCGCTAAGCTCCGTTTTTTATAACAGAAGAAAACCCTATTTTTTCATCCGTTAAAAAAAATGGAAAGGACAAAAAACAGATGTTAGCGGACCATCCGCTTACATCCCTTTTTAAACCCCCCTTTTTTTTTCCCTCATTAAACACACAAAAAACATCCCTTGGTGTCTAGTATGGATTTCGGAAGGGACCCCCACGCCAATTGTTTTTTTTTTAAATGGCGTGGGGTCCCCCCCAAAATCCATACCAGACCCTTATCCAAGCATGCAGCCCGGCAGTTCAGGAAAGGTAGGGGATGAGCGAACGCCCCCCCTCCCTTCTAAACCATACCAGGCCGCATGCCCTCAACAACCCCAAAGCACCTTGCCCCCATGCTGATGGGGACGAACAAGGGCCTCTTCCCGACAACCCTGGCCGGTGGTTGTCGGGGTCTGTGGGTGGGGGGCTTATCGGAATCTGGGGGCCCCCAGATCCTGGCCTCACCCTATGTGAATGGGTATCGGGTATATACTACCCCTACCCATTCACCAAAAGGGCAGTGAAATGTAAAAAAAAAAAAAAAAAAAAGAGGCGGTTTTTGACAACTCCTTTATTAATAGCTTTGTCTTCTCCTGATGCCACCTCCGGCCATCTCTCCCGGTGCCGCCGTCGTCTTCTTCCTCGCCACCAGTTACTCGCTAAAAAAATTAAAAAGCCGCTGTTCTTCTGTTGCCGTCTTCCTCCGTTATGTTGTCGTCCGCTGTCTGGCATCTGTTATATAGCCATTTGGCGTGGCTAGCCGATGACGTCACTCTAAGAGCCCGCCCTTGTGACATCAGAGGGGGGGCTCTCCAGGTGACGTCATCTGATGGCCACGCCCCATGGCTATATAACAGATGCCAGACAGCGGACGACAACATAACGGAGGAAGACGACAACAGAAGAACAGCTTTTTATTTTTTTTAGCGGGTAACCAGGGACGTGGAAGAAGATGACGTCGGTGGGAGTGAAGCACCCACCCCCGCCATGTTGAGGACATGTGGCCTGGTATGGTTGAGAAGAGGGAGGGGGGGGCGCTCGCTCGTCCCCTCTCTTTCCCGATATGCCGGGCTGCATGCTTGGATAAGGGTCTGGTATGGATTTGGTGTGGGGGGTCCCCACGCTGTTTTTTCGCTTTTTCTTTTTGCCGGCAATTACATTTTTTACATTAAGCTGTCAGCTGGGAATCCCGCTGACAGCTGATGACTCAACGATTGTTAAGGACGTGGCGGCCGCAGCTCATGGAACCCCAAGCAATTTTTGGTGGAACTTCATGGCTCAATGGAACCCTGGCTGAGGATGAATGTTAGTGATAATCAAAGAATTGGCCTTCATTGACTGGCATAGCTAAATGATAAATGATAACATTTAGAGACGGGCATTCTCTCAATCATTTTCTTTCTGACTCAACAATCTCATGCAGTTTCCCTCAATAGCTACTACACCAAGAGGTCACTACGAGGCCATTTGTAAATGAGAGTTTGAAAGCCTACAAACTTTACAAGTATCTACTAGTATTCTTCTATTTACACCCTTAGGGATTTTAGCATTGCTTCTTTTACGCTACGTTCACAGCAGATGCATTCATTGTAGTACACATTAACCCATGTGTATCCTAGAATTGTCATAGTGACTCCAGCCTGGGTTCACACAGGAGCAATGAGGCAAACCACATACGATTCAGACAGGGATCGCACCGCATTCCTGGTTAAAATGCACGCCATTCTTTGAGCCAGTTTATTTTGTGTGGGCTCGCATCGCATCGCAAAGGTATCGGTACTCAGTATCGGCGAGTACGTGACCAAAAGTATTTGTACTTGTACTCGCCAGTAAAAAAAAACAGTATCGGTGCAACCATGATCTGTTTCATCATTTGTTGCTGTTTTTCAGCTTTTTCACCTGCATTTATTTTTTTTTTTTTTGTTTTTGTTTTTTTTTTGTTAGGAGGTTAGAATTAGGGTTTGGGGTTAACGTTAAGGTTAGGGGTTAGGAATAGGGTTAAATGTATTTAATTCATTAATATTATTATTTATTAATTGTTGAGGATTATTATTTATTTTTTAATTTGTTTAATTATTATTATTTAAATATTGCATTTGAGCAGAAAAACTCTCAAAAATGCATGAAAACACTCAAACATGCAAATTATGCGTTTCGATGCATTTCTATGAGGGAAAAAACACTTAAAAATGCACCAATCTACCCGATTCAAGCTACAAAAAAAAGAGCCAAAACTTTTTTGAGCTTCAGGCATTTTGGAGTGGAGATGTGAACTATCTCAGTAGATTCCAGCCAGACTAACAGTGTTTGTTGAGAGGGAGCAAAATGCGGCCTGGCCGTCTAGTGCCCAATCAGGAAGGTGTCCAGAAGAGATGCAACCCTACGCTTTCCCTCCTCGTCAGGAACCTTTCCCTTGCACTAGTACTGTCTCTCACAAGCTGGGTGACCTGTCCCTACTCTACCAACTAGCCAAAAGTGCATCAAACCTGGGAGCCAGGTCCTTAAATAGGCTCTGCCTGACCCAAGATGGCCACGAGTCACATGGGGTGGCAGCATCCAACCGGATTGCTTCCCCAGTGACCCAGTAAATCATAGAGGTACTGTATTTCTCTTGATTCTCTCTTAAGCTACAGGGCTGCTGTGGTTGAGTGCCACCTACAGTGGAGAATTTAGACTGCACCTGCCTAAATTACCACAAGCATGATGCAACTACATCCAAAGCATGCAGTTGCAGCGGAATCTCTCCCCTCCCCCCTAAAAAAAAATAGACAACCAGGCATCCAGTATGCAGCAGGTCACCTATGAACTGGTCCTGAAAAGTGATCATTGATTGCTTTTCAAAGTGGTAAAAAAAAAAAAAAGCAGCTGCCCGTGTGAACAAGGCCCTAGGCAATAGTGCTAGCTCATTATGCAGCCTTTGAAACTGATACAATTGTTCTAATATTGGATTACAGACATCTCTATGAGAGCCTTTAATATAAAAAAGATAAAGTTTCTGGATTAAGGACTCGCCTCCACCCTATCGCGTCTATGCGCACAATAAAAGTGAAATCATTTATTGATCGGTCCAGCTTTTTTTCACAATTACCATAAAAACAGTTTGAAGTTATAAATTTTCGGGTGTATCCGGTTATTGTGATGTTTGCATTTTGGCAGGTTTTCTCAAGCAGCTGGTTGGCTGCTCTCCAGCATTGCCATAGATCCTGTATTTCGTGCTCACAGCATAGTTTAGCTGCAGCTGAACATTTCTCATTTTTCACTGTTTAAAGCTGAACACAGCCTTAATTTAAAAAAAAAAATGATTTCAGCTTCAGACACATCAAATGACAACGTCTCTTCCTACAATGTCTCTCCATCCCACCATAACGAGGTGATCCACTCAGGAGTCCATTCTGAGCAACCTTCAATTTTGGAGGTCGCCCGAGAAGATGATGTCATGCCCCCCCCCCCCCCCACACCTGACATTGCCTGGGAGGCGGGGCCTCTCAAGGGCCGAGCTCTGGTGAAATCAATGGGGCAGCGCGGCTATACTGCTGGCATAGCGCTGCTGCAGCAGTGCTTTGCGGTGTTTTTGACCCTTTCTCAGCCGCTAGCGTAGGTAAAAGCGTCCCGCTAGCAGGTGAATAGCGCAGCGAAATTGATGGTAAAGCACCGCTAAAAATAGCGCCGCTTTACCGTCGACGCACCCATCGCCCCAGTGTGAAAGGGGCCTACAATCAATGAATGCTTTCACACTGGGGCAGTGCGCTGGCAGGGTGGTGAAAAAACGACCCTCTTCATTGAAATAAATGGAAAGCTCTTCAAAAGTGCTCAGTGTTTTACTGGCAGTTTACAAGCGCCTCAGCCTTAGACCCCTTTCACACCGAGCCGCCCATAGCGTCGGCAGTAAAACGCCGCTATTTTTAGCAGGGGATTTTTATTTATTTCAGCAGGGGATGAAATCCTTTTTTTCCCTCACTGTATAACAGCTTCAACTCTCTGGGAAGACTGTCCACAAGGTTTAGGAGTGTGTCTATGGGAATGTTTGACCATTCTTCCAGAAGCGCATTTGTGAGGTCAGGCACTAATGTGGATGAGAAGGCCTAGCTCACAGTCTCGGCTCTAATTCATCCCAAAGGTATTCTAGCGGGCTGAGGTCAGGACTCTGTGAAGGCCAATCAAGTTCCTCAACCCCAAACTCGCTCATCCATGTCTTTATGGACCTTGCTTTGTGCACTGGTCTAAATGATTTGGTGGAGGGTAGATTATGGTGTGGGGTTGTTTTTCAGGGGTTGGGCTTGTCCCCTTAGTCCCAGTGAAGGGAACTCTTAAGCCGTCAGCATACCAAGACATTTGGACAATTTCATGCTCCCAACTTGGTGAGAAAGTTTGGGGATGGCCCCTTCCTGTTCCAACATGACTGCGCACCAGAGGATCCAACGTTGTCCTCCTGCGATCAGCTAATCAGGTGCAGCACCATTTTGGTGCTCCTCAATCATTGGAGGCCAACTGGCTCATTTGAGTTCAACCAGCCAGCCTTCAATGATGCGCAATAGCTCCATTCACCGGCCTCTGTGGATCCCTACTCCTGTAGGATGCTGAAGGAGCAAGGATATGGCATTTTTACCTAGGGGAGAATGGTGGCAGGGGCATTCACATTTTTAGATGTATATCCCAAGTACTCAGTTGAACTAAAATAATGCACTTTATTGTGATTGACAATATATATATATAAACCATCCAGACATGACAATGATGCTGGAGCTTTAATAAAGTAACACAAGCTGACAATATAATACGTCTCAATGCCTCTTTTGTGTATTGTGACTCTCTGAAGACCCACTCCTTACTCTTACCATCCATCTTATTATTAACTTTACATTTGACATACCGATAATTAATGAGCATGACTACAGCACTGATTGCTTCTCAAGAGACCAGTAGTTTTCTGCTATACAACTCCGCCTAGAAACACAACTGTATCCCTTTAAGGAAAATGGTAACCAAAAATATTTTAACCACTTGCCGCCTGCCATATAGCAGAATGATGGCAAAGTGGTTTCAATATCCTGACTGGGCGTCATATGACGCCCTCAGGATATTGAGCCACTGCGCACCCCCGGGGTGCGCATCACGGCGATCGTTGTTGCGGGGTGTCAGTCTGACGGAGACTCTTTACCATTTGATCAGCCGTGTCCAATCACGACTGATCACGATGTAAATAGGAAGAGCCGGTGATCGTCTTTTTCTCACTCGCGTCTAACAGACACGAGTAGAGGAAAGCTGATCGACTGCTCTCCTGACAGGGGGGGTCTGTGCTGATTGTTAATCAGCACAGCCTCCTCTCGGATCCCACCCAGGACCACCAGGGAAGCCATCCACACTGGAACACCAGGTATGCCCCCTAGACCCCCAGAGAAATAATAATATGTGCCAAGGCAGCTGCCAATCAGTGCCCACTCACAATGCCTACCACTGCCAGTGCCACCAGGGATGCCTATCAGTGCCTCATATCAGTGCCACGTATCAGTGCCCATCAGTGCCGCCTATCAGTGCCACCTGTCAGTGCCCATCAGTGCCACCCATAAGAACCACTCTTTGCAGCCTTTCAGTGCCCATCAGTGTCGTCTATCAGTGCCCATCAGTGCTGCATATCAGTGCCACCCATCGGTGCCGCCTTATCAGTGCCGCCCTATCAGTGCCCATCAGTGAAAGAAAAATTTTTTAAACAGAAACAAAAGCAAATCTTATTTTTTTTTAAAATTTTCGGTCTTTGTTTATTTGTTTCGCAAAAAATAAAAATCCCAGAGGTGATCAAATACCACCAAAAGAAAGCTCTATTTGTGGGAACGAAATGATAAAAATTTAGTTTGGGTACAGTGTAGCATGACCGCGCAATTGTCATTCAAACTGCGACAGCGCTGAAAGCTGAAAATTGATCTGGGCAGGAAGGTGTATAAGTGCCCGGTATTGAAGTGGTTAAACTAAAACGTGATAAGAAATTGTACGATTAATGACACATTTACCCTCATTTTGGGGTAACTGGAGGGCCGGACATGTTATGCCATAGAGATCTGTAGTTTTACCACATTTAAGAGAATTTGAGGATATAAAGACTTGCTGGTAGGTTAATTGGATCCTATCTAAATTGTCCCTAGTATGTATGAATGTGAAATGGGGACCTTAGATTGTAAGCTCCTTGAGGGTAGGGACTGATGTGAATGTACAATGCATATGTAAAGCTATGTACATATATGCAAACTTCTGGACCTACTGAGGTTCTATGTGAGCTGCTTCCCCTCTGATCACAGGGGCTGATAGCTCAGAGTCACTGCCATTCATAGAATGCCTTGTATGTTTTTAATGAATAGAAGGCATTCTCTGATTGGATGATGTGGAGAGGAGAGTCAATGATGTCATGATATCCACCTAGTCCATCAGATAATGCCTTGCGTTCATTAAAAAATACAAGACATTCTATGAATGATGGCAGTGTTGATCAAGCCACCGCCTGTCCAGTGATGGATCACGACCATCACTGTAGTAGAACCAACTACTACAGTGATTATTGGCTTTCCCAGCAGTGCCTCAGGTATAATAAATGCATACTTACATTGTGCCAAGCTGGACCAATATAAATATACTATACAAATATTCCTGGAGTTCGGCTTTAAAGGGTACGTTCACCTTTTCATGAAAAATGAAAAGGTGAACCAGCTCTAAACAACCTGGTTGACCTCTGGACCCAGCTGTACATAGTGGTCGTGATGCCCCGTACTGCCAGTGTATTGGTTTGTATACCACAATATACAGCCTCAGAGTGAGTATCCATCATCATGCTCACAATGGCAAGCACTCATTGGTCAGTGCAGCCACATGACTGTGCTGATCAATGAGAAGTGCGTATGAGGCTTCTTATTCCAGTATGGTGTTCTTGGAGAAAGAAGTGCCTTCTCATTGGTCAGTGTGGTCACAAAGTTGTGACTTGTGGTTTATGGACTGCTACTGGCGTATCACAGCTGCTATGTACAGCAGGATCCGAAGGGTTGGCCAGAATATTTGAAGTTAGTTCACCTTTTCAATTTTCGTGAAAAGGTGAACTTACCCTATAATTCACACCTAACCCTCCATGACAATATTTGTTATTCCATACAATATGAACGGTTTTATCTTTTTTCATCCTTTATTAAGCCCTGCAAGATATTTAGCTATATTCCATACAAAATGCTTGTAACCTATATATCTTTTTGCTGAACCTTTCATTTTGGAAGGAAATGTAACCGGTGTATTGAAGTGCTTTGTTCAGTAAATTTGTTCATGTAAAACTCAATAAAAACCTATTGTAACAGAAAGGGGCTCACTATTCGTAAGGACATACCACATCCAGCGCAGACAACAGTTCTGCCTGATCTCTGGGGAAGGTGTTGGATTTTTCTAGGCGCAGAATGAGGTCATGTTTTCTGTACGGTTTCAAGGCTAGCAGTTGGATAAGCCACTCCTGCAGCGGTCTTCGTTCACCATTAACCCGGTTACACTTTTTGGCCGCTGGTGTTAGAAATACAGGTGGACGGTGACAAGATGGGGAACCCTCTGTATTGGACTCCACGCTCATTTTGCTTGGGATCTTGACACATTTACCTACAAAAAAAAAACAACACAGTTTGAATATAGAGTACATAGAGCTGGGGAAATACCACTATGAGTTGTGAGTGACTCTCATCCAAGAGGTTGAGTCTAGGGTGAAGCAGGTTTGAGTTGGCCATATACTAAGCAATTTATGCAATCTATGCACACTCTTCTTTAGAAGACAAACCTAAAACAATCTATTCCATTTGTACTGCCATTTGTAACCATTCAGGCAGCCCATTGTACCTTTATCAAAAAATAGCCCATACAATACCGTTACATGCCCCTAAACCAGTGATGGTGAACCTTGGCACCCTAGATGTTTTGGAACTACATTTCCCATGATGCTGCAGAGTGCATGAGTATCATGCAGAGTGCATGAGCATCATGGGAAATGTAGCTCCAAAACATCTGGGGTGCCAAGGTTCGCCATCACTGCCCTAAACCATAAGGATGAGCACCACCTAGTGGCTCAGGAGCAAGCACTGTCTTTCTCGGTTCAGTAAAAAGGACAACCCTTGCTCCTACCACTAGGAGACTCATCGTTGCGGCTGCCCATCCTGGAAAGAAGACAGGATGGAGCTTGGAAAAGTGTTAGGTGGTTTTGGGGCAGGTTTCACTCATTGCAGAAATGGCCTACAGGTATAAAAAGTGCAATAAAAAAAGTATATATTTTTCGCTGATTCGTTTAAGGTTTTATAATGGTATATTTAGGGACTGCATAGGGTATTTTTTTGATAAAGGTGAACTAACTCTTTAATAGTTGTTGGTGGATGAAAAGGAAATTGTACAATCAGACTGTATCATGCATGGCCAGTTTTAAACAGGCATATAATAATATAATCTAGATATCATCCATATGGAAGGTATTAATCACAGTGCCTTGAAAAAGTATTCATACCCAGTGAGATTTTCCACATTTTGTCATGTTACAACCAAAAACGTAAATGTATTTTATTGGGATTTTATGTGATAGACCAACACAAAGTGGCACATAATTGTGAAGTGAAAGGAAAATGATAAATGGTTTTCAAAATTATTTACAAATAAATATCTGAAAAGTGTAGCGTGCATTTGTATTCAGCCCCCTTTACTCTGATACCCCTAAAATCTAGTGGAAACAATTACCTTCAGAAGTCACCAAAATAGTCCACCTGTGTGTAATTTAATCTCAGTATAAATACAGCTGTTCTTTGAAGCCCTCAGAGGTTTGTTAGAAAACATTAGTGAACAAACGGAATCATGAAGGCCAAGGAACACACCAGACAGGTCAGGGATAAAGTTGTGGAGAAGTTTACAGCGGGGTTAGGTTATAAAAAAATATCCCAAGCTTTGAACATCTCACGGAGCACTGTTCAATCCATCATCTGAAAGTGGAAAGAGTATGACACAACTGCAAACTTAACAAGACATGACAATCCACCTAAACTGACAGGCTGGGCAAGGAGAGCATTAATCAGAGAAGCAGCCAAGAAGCCCATGATAACTCTGGAGGAGCTGCAGAGATTCACAGCTCAGGTGGGAGAATTTGTCCACAGGACAACTATTAGACATGCACTCCATAAATCTGGCCTTTATGGAATAGTGGCAAGAAGAAAGCCATTGTTGAAAGAAAGCTAAAAGAAGTCCCATTTGCAGTTTTCGAGCCATGTGAGGGACACAGCAAACATGTGGAAGAAGGTGCTCTGGTCAGATGAGACCAAAATTGAACTTTTTGGCCTAAAAGCAAAACGCTATGTGTGGACCAAAAACTAACACTGAACATCACCCTGAACACACCATCCCCACCGTAAAACATGGTGGTGGCAGAATCATGTTGTTGGGGTTGCTTTTCTTCAGCAGGGACAGGGAAGCTGGTCAGAGTTGATGGGAAGATGGATGGAGCCAAATACAGGGCAATCTTAGAAGAAAACCTGTTAAGAATCTGCAAAAGACTTGAGACTGGGGCAGAGGTTCACCCTCCAGCAGGGCAATGACCCTAGCCAGAGCTACAATGGAATGGTTTATATCAAAGCATATTCATGTGTTAGAATGGCCTAGTCAAAGTCCAGACCTAAATCCAATTGAGAATCTGTGGCAAGACTTGAAAATTGCTGTTCACAGACACTCTCCATCCAATCTGACAGAGCTTGAGCTATTTTGCAAAGAAGAATGGGCAAAAATGTCACTCTCTAGGTGTACAAAAGCTGGTAGAGACATTCCCAAAAGACTTGAAGCTGTAATTGTAGCAAAAGGTGGTTCTACAAAGTATTGATTTAGGGGGGCTGAATACAAATGCACGCCACACTTTTCACATATTTATTTGTAAAAAAATTTGCAAACCATTTATCATTTTCCTTCCACTTCAGAATTATGTGGCACTTTGTGTTGCTCTATCAGATAAAATCCCAATAAAATACATTTACGTTTTTGGTTGTAACATGACAAAATGTGGAAAATTTCAGGTATGAATACTTTTTCAAGACACTGTAGTTCCATTTTAAGATGAGGTCACAGACATGATATTTACAGGTATCTACAGTTGTCTACTGTTTAGTACAAAGCAGAACTAGCTTCTTTACAAGGAGTGAGAGCACTCAAACCTCCCCCCACCCCAATCCAATCAAAATGGCACACGGCCCGCTGCATGGCAAGGCTCCCGCAAGCGACACAGCAATTCACACATTAGAGAAATGTCAGCACATAGCAACTGTACTTCCATTATTGTTTTTATAACAATATGGCATTTCGAACGGTAAGGCGTTACCCATATGAGCAGCCAAAACACGCTAGCTAAAACAATAATTGCGGATCATTTACCATGCGTGGGCATTTCTCTACTAGTTTCTTGACTTGTCCTATGGCCAAAATCAAATAACACTCAATAAATGTATAAAGGGAATAGAACAGGATAAATATTCTGTTTACAAAAAAGATTAAATTGGTGTCTCTATTTAGCAGAAGGGTGTTGTATCTTCCCTACCCATCAAATGACACAACCTTTAGGGGTTTTCAGCCGTCTGAGAATACCAGACATATCATATCATAACACACCTTATTTATCAAACTGTTACCAAACGACAATCAAATTTAAATCTGCAAAGGAAAAGGCAGATAATGAAAGTCTGATTCTATCTGGTGGGAATTCGAGATAAAAGCACCACACCAAAATGTCATCGCCCAGATACAAATTTATTCCAAGGTAAAATGAAATAAAATCTGTCACATAGCTAATGGGTTTCGGGGCTCAACACTCCTCCTTCATCAGGACTAAAGAACAAACAACATAACATTAACAATATAATATACACTGAGAACCCAAAAATACAAACATCTACCACTCAACATACACGTAAAATACATTTATACAAAGCATGCAACTCACAACTATGATTATGGCGACTACTGCAAAACAATTTGAATCATTTGTTCTTATAGTGATAGAGATGGTAATGCTGGTAGAAGGGATACTAATTTCACACAACGACACCGCATTCATTTTATTGAATTTAATATAATTATAGTATTTTATGGAATGATACATGATTACATCATAAGATATAATTTTATCAATTAGCATCATTGACACTAATTTATTGGAATGATTATACAAAGATATAAGCATATTAATTTAGGTATATTATGTCAGTTATTAATATTTTTGATAATTTTATCTACTCAATAAATCTGCTATTTACTTTTAATTGATTGAACTTTATACTTTTGTGCTAGTTGGATTTACCCATAAGACTTATTTCTATTATATTGATACTAGTATAATATATATTTTAACTACTTTTTAGATTAGGTCAACTTATAATTATTAGTGGTTTTGTATTTTTATATTCTCCGTGCATTTGTATTGTTTATTTTATGTTGCTTGCTCTTTATCCCTGATGAAAGGGAAGTGTTAAGCCTTAAAACACGTTGGCTTTGTGGCAAAATTTATATAATCTTACCTTGGAATAAATTTGTTTCTGGATGATAAAGTTTAGGTGTGATGCTTCCAAAGCTGCCATAGACTGATGGAAATCCCTGATGAACTGGCTGAATTTCGATCTGTGTGTGGCCTCCCCCAGACAGGCTGGGCATTTTCCAGCAGATCGATGAGTGCAGCCAATTTTGTGTAAATAGAGGAATTGTTTTGTTTTTTCCATGTATGAACCATGTATGGTCAGCTTATCTCAAATTCCCTCAAACCAAGAACATGGTAGAGGTGCTTGAGTGTGGAAATGCTACCAGTCCTAAGAATCCAGACATCCTCGTCAAAAACCCCAATGCTTCTATATCATTAGGATTATTATAAAGTTTCAGCACTATCCTTCCATTTTCTTTCTGATTTTATGTGGTGGCAGTAGGAAAATGCAGACACTTCTCTCTGCAAAAATGTTGGTATATTAGGCCAAATGTCGTAACATCAACTTTATGTAATGAATCAATCCTTTGGCACACCCAGATATATTCATCATTTTATCCCATGTTGGATTTGTGTTGGAAAGGCAGGGACGCCTGTTCTAATCTGGCTGTATCTCACACATCTTAATCAGCCCCAACACTCTCACTTTTCACAGTATGTACAACTAGAGCATGTTACAACCTAACCCCAGCAAAGCTTTCCCTGATCCATCTCTTTGACATATCCTTTGTTCAACTCTTCAGACCAGCTAAACTCGTTCTTCATGGTCAAGTTCTGCCTACTGGAACCCACACTGCACCCACTGTTAGTAATAAGTCTTAATAATACCTGTGTTTTCAGAATGTTTATCAACAGGAGAAAGCTTTCCATTCCGCTGTGGATCTACCCAATCTATTTCCACGCCTTGAAGTTAGGAGTGTTCTTAAAGTGCAACCATAAGCAAAATAAGAGCAAACACAGGCAAAATAAAACCCAAGACATTTGTGATGCAGTCTGTCCTCGGCATTAACACACCCCTTTTTGTTTTTATGCTTCCTGAGTCCCTCTGCAACCTAGTTTTTTTTTTTTTTGTCAAATAAAGGTTTATTTAAGACATTTTCAGAGTATAACAAGAAACAAGATAACAGTTTGATATACAAAACTGTGTAAAACGTTACATTGTAGTAAAAAAGTGTGCCAAGGAGAAACATTCAGGCAATAGAGCAGGGGTAGGCAACTCCCAGCATTGGTGCCGCAAGCGGCACGCGAAGCCTCTTTTGCCGGTGTCTTGCCGAGAAAGTTCGCTCGGTGGATAAGGACCCTCCCCTGTACTGCGCCCGCGAGGGGCCCTCTTACAGGCGCCGTGTACAGCTGATTTTCACCTATTCACCTTCAGCTATTTCCGCCGGATCCTACCAGTAGAGGGGGGTCCTTATCCGCCGAGCGGAACTTTCTCGGCAGAACACCGGCACTCGACTCCCTCCCTATCAGCAGAGCAGGGAAGTGTCAGTGAGACACTAAAGCAGTGGTTCTCAACCTGGGGGTCGGGACCCCCTCGGGGGTCGAATGACGATTTGCCAGGGGTCGCCAAATCCTGGGCTGTTACTGAAGCCCGCGCCACTCTCCCAGCCTTTTTGTAGCCGCCTAGCAGGGCTCTCTCTGGAGCCTGTGGCCGCCCAGCTGGGCTGTTCCTAGAGCCCGCGGCCACCCACTCAGCCTCTTCGCAGCCACCCATTCAGGTCACGGCATAGAGACTAGAGGTCAGCTGACTGGTGAGGAATGTGAAGTGGGAGGGGCTGGAGCAGACCCTATCTCCTGATTTCGGCATAGGTGTCACTGCTGCGAGACACCACAGAGCTGGAGACACAGTGAAGCTGGAGACACAGTGAGTAACTGTACCTGTGATTAGAGTTGCCATTAAAAGTTCCCACTACAGTTCTCAGATAAGCAAATTACCTTGATCAAGAGCACCTAAGTTGTTTGATCAGAACTCCCCCCAGCAGTGCCACTAATCCCACACCACACCAGAACTGTCACTCATCTCAACTCCACGCCAGCAATGCCACTCATCTGATTCCCCCCACTCCCCACCAAGGAATAAAAATAGAGAATACATGGAAGGGAGAGAAAAAGAGGGGGAGGAACAAAGAAAAATGGAGAGAAAGAATAAGAGAAAGAACAAGAAAGATGGCTAGAGAGAGGGATGGGGAAAAAAAACAAGAAATTAGGATAGAGAGAGATAAAAGGGAAAGAAAGGAGAACAAAGAGAAAGAGTGGTACATCCTAAAATGTACCATAAGAGGTTTTAATACTATACAAGTAGAAGGGACTCAGGGAGCACTAAATGTCCATGGGTTAGGGGCGCAAATTACTTGTCTTGCCTTGGGTGCTGGCAACCCATGCTACGAAAATAATTTTACTGTTAGGGGTCCCCACAACTTGGGAAATTTTATCAAGGGGTCACGGCATTAGAAAGGTTGAGAACCACTGCACTAAAGCATTCCAATTTCAGAGTTCCCCACACCGCACTGAGGGGGAAGCACTGCGCCCCCCACACATTGTAAAAGATGGGAAACATTGTTTGGTTCTCTAACTTGCTGTAGCTGCGATCGTCAGCTTCTGTGATGGGGAAGAGATTGGGTGCAGTTCTGCTAGGAGGGGAGGTCCCTGTTTCCAGGAGGAGGAGGACTGTCATTGGCCACTGCTTAAGCCAATCACAGTCCTGTTAGCCCCACCCACCATCTGGAGGAAGATGACTCGCTTGGTTGCCACTACCAATCTCAGAAAGAAGAGATTTCACTGATTGAGAAAACCAATCAGGTGACAGTTTGTGGAATTACTGTTGACCTTCTGGGAACTTTGTTAAAATTATTCCTGAACCCTTGTGTCACTTACTAATGAACCCCGGCACTCTGTGTCTCTTTAATCCACAGCCAGTATTCAGCGCAATGAAAATCACACCCAACCAATTTTTCTCTGCTGCGGGGGCCCAAGTGGTGGGAGAGATGAGTAGAGGGGGTTCAGTGTTGGGCCAGATGAGAAGAGGGTTACAGTGGTGGGAAAGATGTGCAGGGGGGTACAGAGGTGGGGCAGAGGAGAAAGGAGGTACATTGGTGGGACAGATGAGCAGGGGGTTACAGCGGTGGAGCAGAGAAGCATGGGGGGTACAGAGGTGGGGCAGATGTGCAGAGGAGAAAGGAAGTACATCGGTGGAACACATGAGCAGGGGAACAGAGGTGGGACAGATGTGCAGGAGGTACAGTTGTGGGGCAGATGAGAAAGCGGGTTACAGTGGTTGGGCAGATGAGCAGATAAGTTCAGTAAAAGAAGAAAGCCTAACTAAACAATACCAATAAGAGAAGTGACACGCGGCCAGGCTGCTATGTTTTGAAAGTGGTAATTTAAGTGAAGATATACAGTAAAGCCAGCCAGAACTAGGGACTAGTTTGGGAGGTATTGGAAAGGGAGTGAACTTAGGCAGAGGAAGGACTAGCTGATCGCTGATGTAAGTCTAGAATGCCCTCGGGAGGTGGGGGGGCTAAGTACCCAGAAATACTCAACAACAAATAAAATTAAATAAAAAGAAAAACAATCGGTATATCCGATTCACTTGGAGACTATAGCTTGGAAGGCAGCGGATTCGCTATAAGCCCTCCAAGCCGGTCCAAGTAGTGCAGATTTTCTCTAGGTCTGCGCTATCCTCCACCACGAGTGTCTCCATTGCTGTAATGTAACGAGTATCTGGGTCCATTCAAGGATATGAGTAGGTTTAGTATTTTTACAGTGCCTGGAGATAGC
Organism: Lithobates clamitans; assembly: GCA_037952925.1. NCBI lineage: Eukaryota > Metazoa > Chordata > Amphibia > Anura > Ranidae > Lithobates > Lithobates clamitans. The sequence continues at coordinate 200,069 of JBBGZY010001835.1, forward strand.
AACACGTGTGGCCCCGCAACCTAGATTTATTTGTTGATCCTGTCAGATGTTATTTTTCCACTTCCCTTAACTGGGTGACAATGTTGTGCGTTCTGGAGTGAAATGCTACGGCAGTGTTGTCATCCTGTATATAGGGTAGTCTTAGATGGACAGGGAGTATTTTTAATGTACTTTAAAGGAGTTTTCTCAGCTAAGCAAACTCTTCTATCTGCTTACTTGAGCTAAGTGCAGGAAGTAAATACTACATGAATCATTTTCCCTTACTCAAGATGGCCACGGCCAGAAAAGCTAGGAGGGTGATTTTCTTTGTGATTTCTCAGCAAAATAAAGCATGGAGACATTGATGGATGGGGGTGTTTGCTTTGAGCAATAAAAATGAATTAAACTGCTTTTTTTGGTTTGTGGTGCTCAGATGCAGTGAAGATCCCCTTTACCAATAAAGACAAATAGGCATTATAAATGCTTTAAAGTCTCTAGCCATATTTCATACAATAATAAAGTGAATTTTTAAAAATGAAAAAACGTGTGTGTTCCACATACATCTTCCAATATTCTCACTCTGTTACAGATGAGTGTCCTGTACTTCTCATAAATTGTATATTTTTCACATTCCTCCACCACTGGGCCAAGCTGTAATCCACCAGCGATTCCAATAAGAAATGCTCACTCACCAAATGGCGATTACCACTTATAAATAAAAAGGTCAGTATGTGTCTAAAACTCGCTCCTTTTTAACAAATGAAACCACCAATCTCCTCATTCACTTCCTTGTTATCTCTCACCTTGACTATTGCAACTCCCTTCTCATTGGCCTACCTTTCCATAGGCTATCCCCTCTTCAGTCTATCATGAATGCTGCTGCCAGACTTATCCACCCGACCAACCGCTCAGTGTCTGCCAACCCTCTCCTCCAATCCCTGTACTGGCTCCCAATCACCCAGCGAATTAAATTCAAAATACTAACCACAACATACAAAACCATTCACAGCTCTGCCCTGAGCTACATCACCAATCTTGTCTCCAAACATCACCCAAATCGTCCTCTCCGCTCTCCTCAAGACCTCCTACTCTCAAGCTCTCTCATCTCCTCCTCCCATGCTCGTCTCCAGGATTTCTCCAGAGCCTCTCCCATCCTCTGGAACTCGCTACATCCACCATACCTCCCAACTTTTTGAGATGGGAATGAGGGACACCTATCAGCAAAAGTATGCAGGTATAGGACAAGCCCCTTGCCACGCCTCTTTAAAGGAGAGATGTACAAAAAATCAAGATGGGTTAAACCCACAAGTGCTTTTCTTACCACTACTATTCCTTTATATTGGAATTTACAAATGCAGCAATTTAGAAATTGGATGAAAGGTTTAGCGTTGGAAAACACTTTTTTAAGATAAAAAGTGCTTTTTATATACATCTATATAGATCAGACCAAAATGAGGGACAAATGAGGGGGAAAGAGGGACAGAGGGACATTGCTACAAATCAGGGACTGTCCCTCGAAATCAGGGACAGTTGGGAGCTATGCCTCCACTGGTCCGGCTATCCCCTACTCTTGCTACCTTCAGGCGATCCCTGAAAACTCATCTCTTCAGGAAAGCCTATCACGTCTCCAACTAATCTCCTACCACTAGCATCACCTCATTCCCCACAGTTACAACCTTTTGTACCATCTGCCCCACCCTATTAGATTGTAAGCTCTTCTGAGCAGGGCCCTCTTAATCTCTTGTATTTTATTGTTTTGTAACTGTATTGTCTCCTTTTATATCCTTTTATGTAAAGCGCTGCATAAACTGTTGGTGCTATATAAATCCTGTATAATAATAATAATAATAATAATGTGGAAGAGACCACTCCACCCTGCTTCCAGCATATCAATTATGAGCGCCACCTGAGGCCCCTGCCTCAATTGGCGACAGGGCCCTGTAAATTCAAATATTTAAGTAAAAAATATATAACATTAATACTACTTTAAAGTGTATATAAAGCCAATGTTTTTGTCTTGCTTGTGTTTGTTTTAGATTAGACTACGGAAAGGTTAAAAATATCAAGTCTGTGATTTCTCTTTACTTCCTGTCCCAGAGATTACAGTATAACTAAAGGTAAAACTTTTATTTATTTTTATTTTTTATTTTTTTTAGTTTTGGATAGAGTGGAGAGAAATGAGAACACTCCTTAGGGAGTTTGACTATCTCCATTTTGTTTTGTTCCCAGAACAGTAATAGAAGTGAAATCTTCCAATTTGGACACTAGTTCTGGTGAACTAGATGGAGCCCAATTGGTTCCCTTAGGGCTCTTTCACACGGGGGATCCGTATGTCCGTTTTTCATCCTTCCGTTTTCGGATGAAAAACGGACATACATGTATCCCTTTGGAGCGTTGGTCCGATCCGAAAAGTGTAACAGAGGAAAACCCTACTTTTCCATCCGTATTCGGATCGGGTGACGATGGACACTACGGTCCATAATCATCCGATCCCCCACAGTGTGCAGGACCTGTCATTTTCCTGCTCAGTGGGGATCGGCGGAGCGATCCCCGCTGAGCAAGCGGGTGTTCACGGGGCAGATCATCACTGATCCGCCCCGTGTGAAAGAGCCCTAAATCTGCAGGGATTTCCTCTCACTTCCTGCTATGGCAATGGCACAGGAAGTGAAAGAAAATCTCCACAATAGAACACAGATGGCATAAAAAAAAACTGTCAGGGATTATAACCCTCCCTTACTCTATCCAAAGTTTTGCCTATAGTTCTTTAGTTAGAGATGGGCTATAGTTGCCTATAGTTCTTAGTTAGAGATGGGCTATAGTTGCCTATAGTTCTTTAGTTAGAGACAGGCTATAGTTGCCTATAGTTCTTTAGTTAGAGATGGGCTTTAGTTGCCTATAGTTCTTTAGTTAGAGATGGACTATAGTTGCCTATATTTCTTAGTTAGAGATGGCTATAGTTGCCTATAGTTCTTTAGTTAGAGATGGGCTATAGTTGCCTATAGTTCTTTAGTTAGAGATGGCTATAGTTGCCTATAGTTCTTTAGTTAGAGACGGGCTATAGTTGCCTATAGTTCTTTAGTTAGAGACGGGCTATAGTTGCCTATAGTTCTTTAGTTAGAGACGGGGCTATAGTTGCCTATAGTTCTTTAGTTAGAGACGGGCTATAGTATTTAGCATGTGATTGGACAATGAAGGAGCATAAGCATACAAATGAGGTCTCCCCTTGGTAAGTATGTGCCATGCAAAGCAAGAGAGCCCTAAATGGCTCCTAGTGCTATGGTGCAGAGAATGAATAAAATTGATATTGAAGTAGATCAACGGTACTTTAGTTCTATGTGAAGATCGATTTCATGAATTTTAATGAATATCTGGAGTTCTAAATGAAAAACACGGATGTTTTAAAAGTTTTAAATGAAAGTATGGATGGTTATCAGTACTGTTCTAGTTAGTCTATAATTACAGCCCTAGGTGGTTGTTATACCTCATTTATCTACAACGTAAAGTAAAAGGCTTTTAGCCGTTAAAGACTACTGTGAATAATCCTTACAAGAAAGTGTGCATTATAAAAACTTACTCATGCAAAAATTCAGGAGAAGATTAAATAAAAAGAACCTCCGATTTAATAAAGCCAAGGCAAGGGGTGTTTTAAGGTGGAACCAGGATTTGTCAGTGGAAAAATGACAGCCTGTCCTCAAAAACTGGGTCACCTAGTCTATTACTCAGGGTGTGACACACCTATGCTCGGTTCTAGACACACAAAAAAAAGCTCAGCTCTTTTAAAATAAAAAAGGAATTTTACAAGGCAGGTATTACCCATGGCAGAAAACAGCTGAGTCTATGAAAAGTAGGACATACAGTATGTGAGCCATAGGTGTAGATTGTACCCAGAAGTCACATAATTGGACACAAACTGGATATGTTCATAATAATAGTATAAAAAAAAGCTGAAAATAGTATGAAAAAGCAGAATATCGTGTCCTCATAGAATTATTAGAGATATCAGAGCAGACATTGCAGGCTTGCTTTTGAAGGTGAAGGCTCCATGGCTGCAACCCTGTTTCTTGTTTCACTACTTTGTGATTGACTTACAAGGAGGTGCGTGTCAGGAACCCCCAAACTTGCAGGCTACATGGCTGATCTAGGGATCTGAATTGTGGTGTTCATACCCCCACCCATAAGTGTGCGCAGCCTATTGCATTAGGGTGTGCACCCCAAAGCTCAAACACACATTACTCACTACTACTCACATCACTCACCATGTTCATTCAGAAAGGGAAGGGGCTGATAAATACATCTTTACCGGCCCCTTCCCTCACTCATCCTAAAACATCTCCGCAGCAACAGCCTGCAGGAGAGGAGAGGAGGGAAGCCAGAAGTGCTGCAGAGGGAAGGAGTGGGGAGCCAGGGCAGTAGGGGGAATCTGTGCTGCACAGGGTGATTAGGGTGTGCCTGGGCACATCCGGCACACCCTGTGCACACGCCTATGCCCCCACCCTGTAGATGTCACTGTTTATAGTTGTTACAACTAGAATACTTTCTATACTGTACAAGTTGGATCCAGTTCCTATTCCTGTTATTTTATAGTTATTATATATTCTTGGATGCCTGAACTTGTTAATAAACCGTTTTCTAACTACTACGCCTTACAGACTCCAGGTCACAAGAATGGCAACCTTTTCCCTTGGTGCTCATAGACCATTGTATGTCTGATCCTATCCAATTTGAAGAAAACACATGACGGCAAATTATTCATTTCTGCTCTCAAGAATTTACTGCAGTGCAACACTTTTATAAATGTGCATTAAAACATGGGCATAAGTGTGATAGACCCCTCCGGCCACCAGAATAAAGTCAGAATAAAAAGATATCAACCAGGCTGAAAAAAAGATTATCTGATAATCCACTGTCCCCCATTTATCAGGGATGGAAGAACAATACAGGCCCTCACATACTGTAGATACTCATGCTCATAGGATCTTACCAATATCTATCAGCTAGTTCCCTGTATTTGTCCTATACATTAAGCTATATCTCTTATTTTTATTATATAGTCTCCCAAACAATTGTATCTAAAGTATACGTTTTTTTTTTTTTGTCTTTAGTATTGGATAGATTAGGTAAAGGTTAAAACCTCTGTAATTTTTTTTTTGCTGGCTTAACCACTTAAGGACCAGCCTCGTTTTGGATTTTAGGTGTTTACATGTTTACATGTTTTTCTGCTAGAAAATTACTTATAACCCCCAAACATTATATATGGTTTTTCTTCTAACACCCTAGAGAATACAATGGCGGTCATTGCAATACTTTTTTTTGCACCGTATTTGCGCAGCGGTCTTAAAAGCGCACTTTTTTTGGAAAAAAATTCACTTTTTTGAATAAAAAAATAAGACAACAGTAAAGTTATCCCAATTTTTTTTTATATTGTGAAATATAATGTTACGCCAAGTAAATTGATACCCAACATGTCACACTTGAAAATTGCGCCCGCTCATGGAATGGCGTCAAACTTTTACCCTCAAAAATCTCCATAGGCGACGTTTAAAAAATTCTACAGGTTGCATATTTTGTGGTACAGAGGAGGTCTAGTGCTAGAATTATTGCTCTTGCTCTACCGGTCGCTGCGATACCTCACATGTGTGGTTTGACCACCGTTTTCATATGCGGGCGCTACTCGCGTATGCGTTCGCTTCTGCGCGCGAGCTCATCGGGACAGGGGGGTTTTAAAAAATGTTTTTTTTTTATTTTTATTATTTATTTTACAATATTTTATTTATTTTTACACTGTTTAAAAAAAAAAATTGTGTTACTTTTATTCCTATTACAAGGAATGTAAACATCCCTTGTAATAGAAAAAAGTATGGCAGGACCTCTTAAATATGAGATCTGGGGTCAAAAAGACCTCAGATCTCATATTTACACTAAAATGCAATAAAAAAAAAAAAAAAAAGCCATTTAGAAAAATGACATTTGAAAAAATATGCCTTTAAGAGGTGTGGACGGAAGTGACGTTTTGACGTCGCTTCCGCCCAGCAGTGTCATGGAGACGAGTGAGCGCCATCTTGGCCTCACTCGTCTCCAGACACACCACGGCACAGGACGCGATCGCCTCCGCCGCTACCGACGGCTCCGGTAAGCGGCGGAGGGCACCGGATCGCGGCGGGAGGGGGGGGCCCCTCTCCCGCCACCGATAACAGTGATCTTGCGGCAATCCGCCGCAGGGACCACTTTTATCTGAAAGCCGGCCGCCGCACGAAAACGGGGATACCGGGATTATGGCAGCTAGCTGCTGCCATAAAAACGATATCCCCGTTCAAAGTTTGGACGTACATAGTCATGCGGCGATCGGGAAGTGGTTAAAGCGGAACTAAACCCTCCTATTATTTACAGCCAAGGAAGCTGCCATCTTAGCCTCTTTTTGATTTACAGTTGCCATGGTGCTGCACATGTGGTCAGTTATGACACCAGCCATTTGATGGCTTGACAAATCGGTTGAGACAAGAAATTGTGACCGTTATCTTTAATGGCATGTCTTGAATGTAACTGTTTTAGGAAAGTGTTAAATAAATGGGTTTAGTTCCACTTTAACTTGGAACTCCAACCATCGATTTCCCGGTATAAAAAAAACAGCATGCCTGGCATGCTAATTGTCACATTTGCTTGTGCACTCAACAAACTGTCAAACCATTAAATAGCCGATGTTATAACTGATCACATGTGCAGCACCGTGGCAGTTGCAGAAGCTAAGATGGCAGCTTCCTTTGGCTGAAAAGGATATGAAGGTTTAGTTCTGCTTTAAGTTTGATTTGAGGAGATAGGAAGGAAATCTCACCAAAAAGGGGGAAACCCCTTCTAGAGGGTTGTCCCCTCATCTCCTGTACTGGTGACAACTACAACTATATTGTATTTCTGTCCCAGTGACAGTTATCACTAAAACAAATACAAAGGTTCAATGTTCTCAGTGGAGACAACAATAGCAAACAACAGTAAAAATCAGTCTGTATATGCAGTAAAGCATGCTTGTTATACTCACTGTGGAACCTAAGGGGTTAATCCTCTGCATTGTGTAAAAAAGCTGTTTGATCGTGTCTTCTCTGATCCTCACCTTCTTTCACTGTCCCCAATCCATCTCCTGATAGAACAGAGCCTAGGGGGCACTCGGCACGTGCTCAGTTTGGTGTGTATTGCTAGAGAGTTTTTTTCCTTTTCTTGGGAGGGTGCATGTGATCAGCACAGGGCCAACCAGCACTGTCCAGACAGAGGGTCAGGGGTCCTGCACCCCCATAGGACAGTCAGAGGAGAATGAAAATTCCTCCTACAAGCTTTAACCAGACACTGACAGAAGTCATAAGACTGCTATATACTGCTGATGAGAAAAGGTATTTAGCAGTGTATATTTACTAAAATCAATGCATTTCCATGTTCTGTGTACTGTGGGAGACCAGATATAGTGAATGCAGGGTCCAGTGTTTAGTAAAACTTTAAATTGCTCTGCAACTACAAGATACATATGCTCTTAGCTTTGCACTGGGCTACACTTAAAATGGAGAAGGATCTATTTATTCTGTGTGGGAGTGTGTTGAGAGCCCAATCATTTTAAAGGGGCTTCCTAACCCAACCTGCCTATTTAGTGCATTGCATCTTTTACTGTTCTAAAGAAGGTTTTGGCTGAAATACACTTTAAGCAGCAGGTGAGGAAGTACAAAAGCAGGAGAGCCGAAAGATGCAATCGAAGCTAAAAGTGAAATTCATCTGTAATAAGAAAACTTTAATCCATGGAACATGTAAGGTCAATAAAGATGATGAAGCTATAATAGCCATCAAATCAGATTCATGTTTTTGGTCTAACCCCTAATTATTTCCAAGGTCTAATAGTATTTTTTCTGAAAGTGGGATTGAACTGAAAAACAAAAATGTATTATATTGCAATTTTCAGATGTGGTAGCTGCATTGGCTTTTTTTTTCTTTTTTTTTCCTTGTCAAAAGAAGTTTATTGAGTATACAATATTATAAAGATACATAAAGTAAGTTTACAAGGATCTATAAAGTAAGCTCATTGTTTTACAGTAGGGTTTATATAGGTAAATATCATGACATTTCAAATATTAAACATTGGGTTCACGTAAACCTAAATTAAAGATATATATCATTTCCTTAGTTACTTTTGTAGGTATTTAAATAATTTATACCTACTATACATATTGTTTACAAGTAGAGTGTATTTTTTCTTTTTTTTTTAAGGCTTTTTTAGGCCTTTTCCCTTGATTTTCACCTGGTGATCTGGCCAGTAAGTCTGATATTTTTCAACTTTCTTTAACAGACCAAGCTGTCCAGCAAAAGTGGCAGTTACAGGGTTGAGAGAAAAACCATTTACCAATTACAAGGGTGCTTACTATACTCAGCCTTTATTCACTTATGTAAAACCTTTATCCCAAAATGAAAAAAAAAAACCTGTTTTGGTAAACCCGAGGCACCTAATTTTACCACAAAAAACTGGGAAAACTTATTGACTCGAGTATAAGCCGAGGGTGAGAAATGCGCAGCTACTGTAAGTGGAAAAGAGGGTCAACAATGCCCATCTGCAGCCTCACTGTGCCCATTTGCAGCCTCACTGTGCCCATCTGCAGCCTCACTGTGCCATCTGCAGCCTCATGTACCTGATCTCCTGAACACCCGCGCTGTGACATGCAGTCTAGTCGCCTGTCCAGTGTAACAAAACCCCGCCTCCTCCTTGTCCTCGTCCGTGACAGAAAAACTGATTCAGTTTCCCAGCAGTGAGTCAGTGTTCCGCCTATCACGGACAAGGACGAGGAGAAGGCGGGGTTTTGTTTCACTGGATAGCCACCGGCTAGACTACATGTCACAGCGCTGGGAGATCAGGTGCATGAGGCTGCAGATGGGCACAGTGAGGCAGGGAGACTCGAGTATAAGCCGAAGGGGGCTTTTTCAGCACAAAAAAAGTGCTGAAAAACTCGGCTTATACTTGAGTATATACAGTAATTGTTTTATACGTTTTATCTGGAACTCAGCTTTAATTTGTATGTCAAGTTTAAGTAAAAACGGAAGTCCATCTGACACTACCCTCTCCCCAAACTGACAATGCTGCTGTCCAAGGATGTCTACGTTGCTCCTCCATACAGAGTGGGGACATAATAAGACAGGAACTATGTTACTGGCCATATCACTAGGTGAAAATAAAGGAAAAAAGCCTGCTAAAACTAATGCAGCCACCACATTTGAGGACTAGTAAGCTGCAATATAATATTTTTTTTGTATTTGGATTTAACGCTGCTTTAAAAAAAAACAAAAAAACTGACCATCTGAAAATGCTTGTTTTCTGGTTGCCATGCTAGTCCTCTTGCTTCATTACTTTGAGTCACTAAATTGGAATACATATATATATATATATATAGATCAGGAATACTTCCTATGAGCATTACCAGGTGAGATTTTCTGTATCTCTATACAAGAAGAAGACTGAGGCAAAGTTCTGAAGCCCATTATAAGCCATTCATGTTTTAGGTTTAGGTGGATAATTATCTCCTACAGATTCAGAGGAGGTTTAGTAATGACAGTTCTTACTGTAGGAATTTAAAATTGTAAGCTTAAAGCAGCTGAGGAATAAAGGTAATACTTGGAAATGTATATTTCAAACGACATAAATTCCTCTTTACTACAGGAAAAATGTGCACAAAAATACATCTGACTGTGAGGATGATAATTAGGATCCTCTGCACCTGCATTTCTTGAACTTTTTCCAATGGCGGAACCCTTTAAAAGTGTGAAAAATCTTAAGGTACCCCAGTCAATGTAAATGATGCTTATCAATGGGTGACCTGAGCCTGGGACAATGCACACAACCTGCCTTGATAAAATGAACTTCATATCAAAAGCCCCTCTTCAGATCAGAGGACCCCCAACATCATGTCAGAGTCCCCCCATCATGTCAGAGGACCCCCCCCATTATGTCAGAGTCCTCCCATCATGTCAGAGGTCCCCCCATCATGTCAGAGGACCCCCCCATTACGTCAGAGTCATCCCATCATGTCAGAGGTCCCCCCATCATGTCAGAGGCTCCTCATCATGTCAGAAGTTCCTACAACATGCCATAGTCTCCCCATCAGATTCCTCCTATCCGCCTTCTCATCATACAGTCCCCCCATCACAGAGCACCCCAATTACACGGTTTTCATATCTGAGCCCTACCTTTTGGCTCCAGCAACACAGCAGAGATGGTCTTGAGGAGCCAGACTTTTGTATTCTGGGAAATGCTGGGGGCAGCCCTGCATGCCAACTGCCCTGGATCAGCGTAATGAGTTGCAATGGGATGGGCAGGCCAGCTGCCAACACCATAGCAATGAATGACATCATGGGTACTGTCCTAGAGCATCCTTTGTTGTTATGGTGCTGGTGGCTGGCCCTCCATGATACTGATGGCAACTATTGATGCTGATTTAGTGCAAACTGGGTCTCGTATTTACGGCACCCTGCTTGAGAAGCACTGCTCTACCCATATGATTTGGGTCCTGCTTTAGAGCGACAGGAAACCATTTCAGATCGATCTCTGTTTTTGGAGTGAACTTACACTGCAATAGCTTTGAATGTTAGTCCACAATGCTGTAATTTTTTTGACAAATGAAAATGGTCACCTTATTGTAAATCCTCTGTTTTACATATAATACATATGTACCTATATTTTTTTTTTATATAAAACAAGATACTGACGTGGCGGTGCAATGTATTCTCCTTTACAACATGCAAAATGGTCTACTCTGGTACAGTTCCACTTTAAGGGCAGCAATGACTGATCTGAAAGTTATTTGATTCTGTTTTTTTTTTTTTCCCTGTTGCCAAGCTTTTCGAAAGAATCCTTTCATGCAGAAGCAGAATACTGATATAGACAAACATGCTAATTGGGCCCTGAAAAGAGTAATTAGGGAGCAAGTGGAGGTGGGAGTAGACTGAGCCAGCTAGAGGCTTGTTAGCTAATTCTCAGAAAGCAGGTGCAGTCAGCTAAACCCCCAATGTCACCCAGGTGAAACGCCCCTCTGAGGACGGGAGGCATAGAAGAACACTTTAACAGAGCATAACAAGGTGCGCCATTCATAGACCAAACTATGAATACACTTCAAACCTAACACTCATTATTTAGATGTTTTTAGGGAAGACAATATATAATTTTGTCTGAACATACAATTCCCAGGACCCAATATAATCCATATTATTTCCTTCCATAAAGGAGCATGAAAATCTTATTTTAGCAGCCATGGCTTTGACATAATTTGAGCTTGTGTTAGTTTTAGGCCTCGTGCACGTGTATAATGTAAAATCTGGCATATTTCTGCATACAGGGATCCCAAGTGCTGCGTACAGCCACCCACAGACATAAATGGTGGTGCATGGCTATGCACAGGTATGTAAACCCACGTATAGGCTTACCTTTATATAGGCTATCCCATCTTTAATCCACCATGAATGGTGCTAGACTCATCCACCTTAGCAACTGTTCAGTGTCTGCTACCCCTGTCTGCCGATCCCTCCACTTGTGACTGCTCTCCCAACAAATTAAAATTCAAAATACTAAGAACTTACAAAGCCATCCACCAGCTACATCACTAACCTAGTCTCAAAATACCAATCTAATCGTTCTCTTCGTCCCCCCCCCCCAAGACCTCCTGCTCTCTAGCTCCCTTCTCACCCCCTCCCATGCTCCCTTGCAGGACTTCTCACGAGCCTCTCCCTACCCCAATCTGTCCGACAATCCCCTACTCTGTTTACTTTTAGATGATCCATGAAAATCCTTCACTTCTATTTTTATTTTCACCATCAGCTCATCCCTCACAGTTATTACCTTCTGTATCTCTTGACCCTCCCTCTTAGTTTGTAAGCTCTAAAGAGCAGGGCCCCACTGTTTCCTACTGTATTGAATTGTATTGCAATCGTACTATCTGCCCTCGTGTTGTAAAGCGCTGCATAAACGGTTGGCGCTATAGAAATCCTGTAAATAATAATAATTCCCTGAACATTGAAAGTCTGCATTCAAGGAATATGTCTGTATACTATGCCTGGGATAAGTGAGTACTGGCGTATATCCGCATACAGCCCTGCATAGTCATTTATGTTTATGGGCGGCTGTACACAGAACCCAGGCTTCCTGGGCACAGAAATTGCCAGATTTTATTTTGTACATGGCCTCATACGCCTGTGCGCATGAGGCTAATGCCGCGTACACACGATCGGACTTTCCACCAACAAAACCGTGGATTTTTGGTCGAATGTTGTTGGCTCAAACTTGTCTTGCATACACACGGTCACACAAATGTTGGCCAACAATTATAACGGTGGGAACGCGGTGACATACAAGACATACGACAAGCCGAGAAATAGGAAGTTCAATAGCCAGTGTGGTTCCTTCTGCTTGATTCCGAGCATGCGTGAACTTTTGTGCGACGGACTTGTGTAAATACGATCGGACTTTCCGACAACAAAGTTTTGTTGGCGGAAAATTTGAAAACCTGCTATTAAACATTTGTTGCCGGAAAGTCCGACAGCAAATGTTCGATGGAGCATACACACGGTCGGACTTTGCGACAACAAGCTCACATCCAACATTTCCCGTCGGAAAATCCAATCGTGTGTATGCGGCATAATGCCCTGTACACACGGTCGGACTTTGTTCGGACATTCCGACAACAAAATCCTAGGATTTTTTCCGACGGATGTTGGCTCAAACAACGCGGTGACGTAAAACACGTACGTCGGGACTATAAACGGGGCAGTGGTCAATAGCTTTCATCTCTTTATTTATTCTGAGCATGCGTGGCACTTTGTCCGTCGGATTTGTGTACACACGATCGGAATTTCCGACGGATTTTGTTGTCGGAAAATTTTATATCCTGCTCTCAAACTTTGTGTGTCGGAAAATCCGATGGAAAATGTCCGATGGAGCCCACACATGGTCGGAATTTCCGACAACACGCTCCGATCGGACATTTTTCATCGGAAAATCCGACCGTGTGTACGGGGCATTAGAGTGCATGAAATACATTTCTGGAGAGCTCTTTTGACAATTCCCAACAAAATTACAGTACCTGAAAAAATATTATGTTAGCAGTATAGTATAAAGCAATCTTATAGTGTAATAATCTTACTGGTGTTGATTTACAGACATATAGATTGTTCACTTGGCAAGGCAATTTTCCCTTAGCGTAGGAAATGTGAAAATTTCCTTTACAAAGAATACCCTGTCAAAAACAGCATTTTTGCCCGCACATGAGTTCATTTGTGAAGTTAAGGGAATATTCCTTTGCAAAGGAAAATTCCCTTGCAAAGTGAACTATTTCCCTTTAGTAAATAAACCCTACTGCAGGAACAACCCATTATTTTCCATTACAACTAATCACAAGTTGGAATGCCTACCAAGAACTACATTTTAAGAGAATTTTAGTCTAAACTAAAACAATTGTATAGTTCCAAATAATAGAGCAGTTCAGATCTCTAACTATAGCCTGTAGTTATGGTTAGAGATATATAACCTGTCTCCAAAAAAATGTGCTGTCTGAGCAGCTTTGACATCATTTGGAGTCAGCAGAAGCCAAGCTGTGTGTCTGTACCCAGGCCTATCTTTTGACCGCGATGACTCGTCCAGGACGATGTGCCTCCTAACTAGGGATGAGCGAACGGTTCGGCCATGAGCATAAGTTCGGGCCGAACTTTGATTGTTCGCCAAACAATGAACATTATGCGGTGTTCGCGTCAAATTTGAAAGCTGTAGAACACTAACATGAAAAAACAAACGTGCTTACTTTAAAGGCTTATATGCACGTTATTGTCATAAAAAGTGTTTGGGGACCTGGATCCTGCCACGTGACGTCAGAGGAAGGCGGGGTTGCCCGTTTACGTCACCGAGTGGCCCCGCCCTCAGCTATATAACAGCTGTCACCAAGAAGAAGCGTCACTTGGCGGGAGCCTCCCATGGAGGCGGAGCTATTGCGGCTTCTTTTTTTCTTTTTTCAGATCGTTGGTGGCGTGAGATGGATCTACAACATGGGACATTTTTATTTTTATCTTTTAATAAAGGACTTGTCCCAAAGTGTCTCCTGTCTTTTTTACAATTTTTGACACTTTTTTTGTGAAATGATAGGGGTACAATGTACCCGTTATCAATTCATATGGGGGGGAGGCCGGGATCTGGGGGTCCCCTTGTTAAAGGGGGATTCCAGATTCCGATAAGCCCCTGCCTGCATACCCCCACAACTACTGGGCAAGAGTTGTGGGGATGAGGCCCTTGTCCCCATCAACATGGGGACAAGGTGCTTTGGGGGGCTACTCCAAAGCACCCTCCCCATGTTGAGGGCATGTGGTCTGGTACAGTTAAGGAGGGCGCTCTCTAGTCCCCCTCTCTTTTCATGTGGTCTGCCAGGTTGCGTGCTTGGATAAGGGTCTGGTATGGATTTTGGGGGGGACCCCTACACCACTTTTTTTTCATTTGGCGCAGGGTTCCCCTTAATTTCCATACCAGACCTGAAGAGCCTGGCATGGATTTTGGGGTGACCCCCCACGCAATTTTTTTTCTAATTTTTGGTTCAGGGTTCCCCTTAATATTCATACCAGACCCAAAGGGCCTGGTAATGGACTGGGGGGGTCGACCCATGCCGTTTTTTTTAATGAGTTTTATCTATATTGTCGAGACCCGACAATTCATTACGGCCACGATCAGTTTTAAAGTACTTATTTCCTTTAGCCCCCGTTCACACCTATGCGAATTAGATGCGGCTTACACCGCATCCAATTCGCAGGACATTTTAAAATACATTCATATGAATGTATCTGGTTCACATATGTGCGTTGCATTCGCACTGCGCATTGCACAAAAAACGTGTGCGTTTTCTGGGCATTGCGGTGCGAATTACAAGCCCAGTATCTTCTATGGGAACGCATCTGATTCGCAGATGCATTGCGTTCTGAACATGGATTTTCTCCTTCTCCTCACTACACCTCCCACCTCTCCCCCCCCTCTCCCTCCCCCTCCCCCTCTCCCTGCTCACTGATCCGCAGCGGAAACGCAGATGAACCTTTGAACAACAGATTTTTATCTTCCCAGTGAAACCTGAGCTTCAATTCGCACTGCACATGTGTGAACCCAGGCTTAGAAATGTAATTTTGCTGCGGTACTGTTCTAAACACGGGAAAACTGCACCACATTACAGGCATACTATAGACACCCCCCAGGTATGATATTTAAAGGAATATTTCTTTTTTATTGTTTCACTTTAAGCATTAAAAAAAAATCACTGCTCCCGAAAAAACGTCCGTTTTTAAAACATTTTTTTGCATTGATCCATGTCCCCTGGGGCAGGACCCGGGTCCCCAAACACTTTTTATGACGATAACTTGCATATAAGCCTTTAAAATGAGCACTTTTGATTTTTCATGTACGTGTCCCATAGACTTTAACAGTGTTCGCTCGTCCGAATTTTCTGCCTGTTCGCATTTTCTGGTGCGAACCGAACCGGGGGGGTGTTCTGCTCATCCTTACTCCTAACTTAATTTCCAGTCTTTATTTCCAGTCTTTATTTTTTAATTCCCCAACAAATTGGATGTTAAAAGTGAAGGTGGTGTGCTACCGCAATGTTCGAACAGTCATTAATATTAAATTCATACTCATTTTCTGGGGTGGGCTGAGAGAACGGGTGCTGCAGCAACAGCCAGCTGGAAACTGGTAACATCACAGTTCAACATACACTATATTTTCAAAAGCATTCTCCCCCCCCCCCCCCCTGTGATCTCTATCTCGCTCTATCTCTATAAATATATATATATATATATATATATATATATATATATACACACACACACACATACATTATATTGTCAAAAGTATTGGGACACCAGCCTTTACACGCACATGGCATCCCAGTCTTAGTCCGAAAAGTTCAAGATTGAGTTGGCCCACCCTTTGCAGCTATAATGTTTGATCATTCTTCCAAAAGCGCATTTGTGAGATCAGGCACTGATGTTGGACGGGAAGGCCTGCCTCACAGTCTCTGCATTAATTCACCCCAAAGGTGTTCTATCAGGTTAAGGTCACGACTTTCTTTGTGCAGGCCAGTCAAGTTCCTGCACCCCAAACTTGCTCATCCATGTCTTTATGGATCTTGCTTTGTGCACTGGTGTGCAGTCATGTTGGAACAGGAAGGGGCCATCCCCAAACTGTTCCCAAAAAGTTGGGAGCATGAAATTGTCCAAAATGTCTTGGTAAGCTGACGCCTTAAGAGTTCCGCTCACTGGAACTAAGGGGCCAAGCCCAACCCCTGAAAAACAGCCCCACACCATAATCCCCCCTCCACCAAATGATTTGGACCAGTGCACAAAGCAAGGTCCATAGCAAGATGTATGTCGACCCTCAATGTTTTGAGCCTAGTCCAGAATGCTAAAGCTGTCAATAATACACTGAGGAGAAGCTCAATGTTATACATAAAATATACAGTATAGAGCGCATAGTATGTGAATGAATATTGGGGTAAAATAGTAAAGCTTGAGTTCCCCTAACAAGCTCATGCAAGTCCTTGTCCAACAACAGCTTCCTGCATTCCTAATACAACAGGATTTTTAGCAAGGAAACTGCGAGTTAAATGGAAAAAAGTCTTAAAGAATCCTCCATCCATGCTAAACGGCACAGATGGATGAAAATCCGGCTGCAGGATATTGTATTCTGACAACCAGCACCAGCCGAATGTTCAGCCGGCAATTCTCCACCAACCTCCTTTGATTTTTCCTTTGATCCTTTTTTTAAATTAAAGAATGTAGGAAAAAAGAGTGCTGACAAAGCCACCCACAGAGCAAATTTCAACCAGTTTATCAGTAACGGTGAGATTTACTATGGAAGTCATCTTCCTAGAAAAACAAATAATTATCACTGAGCCCAGATCACTGGGAGTCATTGAAGCAATGCAATATATAGCTGTTCAATTTTTATCAAAGATTACAACCAGAAAAGACATCTGGTTTTTACCTAGCTGTAGTTGTTCAAGAATGGCTACAATTGTATGCATCACTCTGTTTAAGCCAGTTCCACCCAAAAATGGAACTTCCACTTACCGTGTTCCTCCCCCCCTCCGGTGTCACATTTGGCACCTTTCAGGGGGGACGGGGGAGCAGATACCAGTCTAATACTGGTATCTGCTCCCGGTGATAGAATCTGCGATGATCTACGCCATGTCTGACCCCTCCTCCACTCCCCCCCCCCCCCCGCTGTCTTCTGGGAGACACACAGGTCCCAGAAGACAGCAGGGACCAGTCAGAACGCGCAGTGCGACTCGCGTATGCGCAGTAGGGAACCAGGCTGTGAAGCAGCAAGGCTTCACTTCCTGATTCCCTTAGCCCCGGTTCACACAGGGGCGGCACGACTTGCAGGTCGCCTCAGCGAGGCGACCTGCAAACTACTTCCGAGGCGA